>KZ807685.1:69754-79904 GCA_000696205.2 Oncopeltus fasciatus | reverse complement strand
TATGGGACTGTGCAGGACATATATATCTGATCGTATGGAAGTGTGAACGTCACTGGGTCTATGCTCAAGGGCAAATTACAAAAAGGCCACAGCTTTCAGTCTATCTTAGGGGATTATATACCAAAAAAAAAAGATTTATAAAAAAAATTCTATGTTCGGTTTCTATAAGATGTGACCTACAGCAGTCAGGAATAATCTACTATGTCAAGAGCGAGTACAAGGAAATTTTTCGATGAAACAAGTGTAATATTTAAATAACTAAATTTGAGCAATTATAACTCTTACTCTAAACTAAGTAATAAAAGACAGTAATATTTATTCGTAAAAGACATCTCTGAAGATAAAGAGAGAAATTAAACAATTAAGACAGTAAATTTTAGGAACAAGGTTCAATTTCAACTCTCAATTAAGCGGTTCATAAGCCGAAAATTGTTGTTTTTCTTGGTGATTCGTATATGGCATGGTGGGAATTACTGGAACCGTTAATTTTCAATTTTACGGCCTTAGAGCTACAAATAGCTTTATTTCTTATGAAATTCAATTTATCGTTTTTAGAATTTAAATTAAAAAGCGAAATTAATTTTAGAGGGAAATCAAAGTGGGGATTATCTGAAATTTTAAGTACGAGTATGAAAATTATCCCAATTTTTTTTTTTCTGTTTAGCGAATGTACTATTGTTTATTTGTATTATAACTAAACAAATATAAATGAAACAAAATTAAACAATTAGGGGTATAGGTTTACCAGTACAGAAAATTTCAATATTTCATCTTATCAGAAAATTTAAATGAAATCAGTTATGTCGTATTTAAAAATATTAAATAAAGTTCTTAGCTCGGTATTAAAAGAAAAATGATGTTTATATGGATACGGGTCCAATTTATAAATTGGTTTGGAGTGACAAAAAGTTGGTTTATTTTCGCTGCAGAAGGAGAATTTAGTTTATTGTAGATTTCTTAAGAGATCAAAGGTTCATTCTACATTTACAGGGGATTACATTACATGTTCAGTTCAAAAAAGTGTAATCATACATTGAGTTACTGGGAAATTTGCTTTGTTTACAAAGCTCCTGAGTAATACATATAAATTGTACCATGTATCAGTGCATTCTGATCACCGCATTCTTTGAACATAATAATAACATGTTCCTTTAAATTATCGAAAAGTGCACATACTTCTCTAGTTGAAAAAATTATAGCATTATTCTCAAGATAGTGTGTACTCAATCAATGAACTTATAATTTTTTTGTAATATGAAAATCAAAAATTATTTTTCTAGTTTTTTGATGAAAACATGTTTTTTTATTTTATTTTTTATTTTTTCTGAAAATTAATAATGCAGCGCGGTTATATATTTCGGAACGTAAGTAAGTCTGCCAACTACACAGGAAAATTTTATTTAGCAAAAATACATGGCAAGGAAAGTGTGTTTCCCTAACGTGTCTTTGAATAACGTTTGACCTCAAAATTCTGGGATTTAATTTTTAAAATCTCCTTAAATAGTTTTTAATTCAAAAATAAAAATGAAAATATGTAAATACTTATTAATAATAGAATGAATAGTTAAAGAGTACAATTTATCATATATTTGTTCCATGGTGACATGGACACAACATTCGAGGCACTACTGTACACAAACATTAAATATCTAGAAAATTTAAAATACAATGAAAATCAAAAGGTTTACGAGAGTGGAGCTGCAGAAAAAATTGATATTCGAGAAAAAATAATAAAGGAAGAAGACTCCTCTAAATATGCATTAGTATGCAAATATAACCTTTATGATGGGCGCCGGATCGTTAAGGACGTTGACGCTTCTATTTAGTCCTCCGAAGAGTGAGGGTTTTAAGTCTGAAGCTAGCTGAGATTTTGGCGGGAAGATGTCAGATCTCCATTGAAAAAGTCTCTTCCAGCGCCAGACTCGGCTCGACTTGGGGGGGGGGGGGATTCCCTTCTCCTCCCCCCACCACTGCCCTGAAAAAAGGGATTTCAGGGGGAAAGGAAAGCGCAAAAAAGCAACAACAAAGACTTGCTAATACTTTTAACTCCAGACTTCCTCATTGTTTAATGTCATTTCAGAAGTTATGCCACAGCGTCCATTAATATTATTATCACACCACCAGCGTAAATAATATTGTTATGCTTTCTTAATTATGAAAATTCTTATGTGTGTGTGCGTGCGCGTTTGTGTGTGTTTGTGTTTTGGGGTGTATAAAAATAGGACTGTGAATTATAAAAATATGAGTGGTACATAAAAGTTGTTTTTGATCTGAAATGTTTTTGTGCCATCTTTATATTTTACATTGTATTTATATATTCTTTTGTTATTTTAGGGTTATAATTGACATTTGTTTTTGTCAATATAATATGCCATAGAACATTGACAATTAGTAATTTTTTTCCTTCTATACTATTATGGAAAGTTTCTATTTTCCATCAATAAATAATTTGTTAGGGATTCGGTCAAGGTTGATCCAAAAAAAAAAAATACAATTCAAAAGAAGGAGTTTATTTATTATTTTTATTATTATCTGCCGACGTTTCAGCAAAGCTACTCAAAAATCTTTTGATTTGTTTCTATTTTGCGTTTCACTCTAAAATTGAAATACATGTTTAAATTACATGTTATTCAAAATATGTCTGCCGTTTCTTACTTCTTTATATAAAAAGAAAGTTCAAAAATAAATGACAATGATACTAACAATACCCATTTATCCGAACTAATTTTGTATTCTTAGACACCTATTCAGGAGTTATACAGATGACCCTTCCGGACGTCAAAACTTCTATGTCTAGACAAACTTGAAGGTAGTATTAAAAGCGGAAGGTTCGTCTCTATTAATTGTTAAATATATTTTAAGCTACTGAAGAGGTGTTAGACCAAGAAACTAGTCGGCAATAAATAAGTAAGTTTAGAATTTTGTCATTTATTTTTTTAATTTTTCTATGAAGAAGCTGAAATTACTTCTTCGTCGAATAATTTGTCTATGAATTAATAAAAATAATTAAGAAAATATTTGGGTAAGTTTATGTTTTATTTTTTAATACTGTTATTTTATTCGTGTTATTCATTCATTTATCTTTTCTATCCACAAAAAAAAATTGTGTTAGAAGTACTTTTTATTTCTAATTTTAATTCTAGAAAATAATTAGATGAAGTTATTTTTAAGGCAGTAAAAGGTCAATTTAAAAGAAGGTTCTTCATAGTGTTTATTGAATGAGAAGAATGTAAATTTTTCTTTTAGCCTGATAATATTTATTATCCTTAGAATCTCTAAAAAGTGTAAAAAGTAAAGGATTAGCTGTAGTTATTCTATCTAAAATGAATATAACTATTTAAGAGCTACTATATCTTGAAGAATGAACAGAGATAAATGAAAAATGGCTGAAGATTTTGTAATGACAAGAAAATAATTCAAAGGACTCTTAAAGCTTTCTGAAAAAAGGAGATCTAAATAATGAATTGTGACAGTTAATTTTGATTTCTTTCGAAGAACCTTAGCGATAATGGCATTTGACGCTCCCAAGAGAGATTTCTTCAATATTTAATAAATATATTGAAAGCTTCTGTATATAACAATAAACTCTTAATGCTGAATGACATTTACAATGGAAAGGGAGTGTGGTTAAAATGTCTAATTTGAATTTGGATTGCTATTGGATACTGTAAGGTCAAATAAGTGTATAAGTTTTCTTTTATCTTACGTTGTTATTTATAAGTGTCAATGCTTGAGGTGTTCTGCTGTTAGGAGCACGAATATAAAAAAATCCTTAATAACCTATTCATCCTGTATACTGCCGATATCACCTCTCATCCTTACACACTTCTTGCAACCTTTGCTGATGACCAAGCAATCCTTTCTTCCGATGTTGACTCACATACTGCCAGGAGAAATCTCCAACGACATCTGATGGACATACAGCGATGGTGCCAGCTCTGGCGCATTAAGGTTAACAAAAGCAAATGCTGTCATGTTACGTTCACCCTAAGGAAGTAACAGCCTGGCAGAATTTACTTTAATGATATTCCTATCCCTACTTCCGACTGTATCAGGTGTCTGACTTTCATCTTGACTCCCGACTAACATGGAACACACACACAAAAATCAAAACACAGGCAAGCTCTTTACAAGACACTGCTGAGACCTATTTGGACTTATGGAGTCGAACTGTGGGGAACTGCTAAACCATCCAACATCCAAAGAATACAGTCCTTCCAATCCAAAATCCTAAGAATCGTAGAAGATGCTCCCTATTACGTTGCCAACTCCTTACTGCACAATAGCCTTGAAATCCCGTTTTTAAAAGAAGTTATCACAACCCGTTTTAATAAATTCCACTCTGCCCTTTCCATGCATCCCAATCCTCTAGCCCAAACTCGATCTAGTATTACCCATCCTAATAACCCACCACGCCGCCTGAATAGGAAATGGCCGCGTGACCTCCTCATTGCCAACACTTCCTAATAAGAATTAAAAAAACAAAAACAATATAATAATAAATAATTTGAGTTGAACACAGACAGTGCCAGTGAACGCATTTATTCGGCCAGAATATGGACAATGTCCGAAAGCGCTCGCCAACAGAAGATGTTTTGCAGAAACCAATGAAGACGGATAATAGAAGGTATGATAGTTGTATATTTATTGGTAGTGAAATGAAAGTTATAAATAATTTGCTGTTGGAGCTCTTGAGTGAGTGCTTTACTTTGCGTACAATAACAAATACAACTACATTGCCACATGTTGAAGAATAGAATCATGGCATTGTCTAGAGGAATATGAGATTAGTGAAACAACATACCATACAGAGAATATAGATATTTCTGGATTACATTCATGATTACTGTTTTTTGTAAGTATCTAGAAATATTGAATGAAGATCTAACCATTACAACTTGATTTTATAGCTCGTTTCAGGAAAATTGTAGGAAATAGAAAAGGAATATCTTTGTTATAGGACACTGATAGAAAGTGAGAGTGAGAGCTCGGGAGAATATAAATCCGCCAAAGAGAGAGGGGGGATTGAAAGAGATGGTGAGAGAGAGAGTGTGTGTGCGAATGGGAAGAAGGAGAGTCGGAAAGGTCTAGTGGTAAGAGGTGAGACGAGAGGAATGCAGATAGGACGACATTAGTTTTATGAAGGTCGAAAGAGGCCCCCACGGTTGTTAGCCCCCTACTTTAACCCTCTACTCTCTGAATTGCAAATTCCACCGTTTCTCTCATCGGGGTGTCCGTACGGCAGTCTAGAGAGTGGGATCGTCGGGATGGTGTCTGTAGTGTGACTGGGGCATCAATCAGCCGTGGATCCCCCCACCCCTTCCAGGCGCTAAATCAGCTGGAGTAGGAGGTGAAGAGTGAAAGGGAGTGAGAGGGTGGGGCTTCTGCTATATAAACAACCCTACCGCTCCAGCCCCTTCTCTCTCACCCTCTATCTATCTAGCTATTGCCACTCCTCGCGAACCCCTACCCCCTCCACTGTCTCTCTCTCCCACAGCGGCTGCTGATTCTTCTCCAGCCCACTTCAACGAAAGCGGAACTTTTGAATTGCCAAGCTTTGTGTGCGCCCAGGATAAATGGCCCCCCACTATTTCGAGAAGGAGGATACCTTCTGTCACTACTCACCGGTAACAAGGACCTTTCTTATTTTCCCTCCCTTTCTTTCCTTTGTTCATGTAGGAACAATGAATAAGTATATGCATTATTTGATGCCTTAATCATTTCATAACAATTATATAGAATATATTTATACGGCAATCAAGAACAGGTGGGATAAGGAATGCAGTGCACACACAAAAAGAAAAAAAATCACAAGGAGCAACATTTTCGGGGATCTCCTGTTTATCGGTTTCAGGATACAGTTTTTTTGCTTTTTAAAATACGGGTGGAAGACCTCTTCATAGTCAAATACCCATAACTGAAGAAAAACAAAATTCCTTCTTATAACTCATAATAATTCTTCTCTTAGTGAGTTTCATTAGATATTATGTAATAAAATTTAATTTAGCATCTCACATTTATCTTCAAAAGAAAAGTTTATTTCTCATAATTTATTAATTATTTAAACTATGTAAATAATGGTTAAAGTTTGGGCTTCGGTTTAAAATAAATAATCTAAAAAAACGATTGAACATTTTTTCATTTGTCTTTGTCGTTTCGGATTACGATGTAAGCCATAATCAGAGCTGTAGTCCGGTTCTTCTCTCGGAGGTGAGTCTTTTCAAAGACGACAGATGGACTAAACTGAGAAAAAATTTTTCTTTATGTTTTTGTTTTTACAAGTCACCATTTTGCAACATTCCTCCTGTCTGCAATGAATTTAAATAATCTTTCCTTCTGATAAACAATTTTTAAACGTATGGGATGCCCTGTAAGATAGGCTCCTTTTATATTACATATGTATAAAAAAGTACAACATTACTTGTGCTTTAAGTTGAGCTCCTATTAAAGGCTATAAGCCGATTTTGTACCATAGGCCTATGTCGAGGGGCAGTGTGCTTCCAGCTCTTCTTTAACTTATTCCATTGCAATTCTTTTTATGTGCTAGAAGGCATTCTGAGTCAAGGTAACTTTATTAAGGGTTGCAAGATTAATAAAAGCCTACTATAGGACCAATTAAAATTTCCACGTTGTTAAGAAAACAAAGAAGTACTAGCAGTTTTAAAGCCTACTTTGATTCCTTAAAGGAGATGTAGGCAATGACAGCGCCAAAATGATGATAACACTACTTGGTACTTTTACATGTGGAGGTTGGAAATGATGTAGTTAGATTCCGTCTTCTGCCATCAATTCAGTCAGTGATGAGTCCACATTTTGTAGTGATGAGTGGATATAGTCTGAACTCCCATTCTGCAAGAAATGATGGTCTATGTATGCCTGATTTAGTGTCGTATGGAATATCATAGGCTCCTATTTTACCACGAGTCACTCAACGTACCAATGTAAACAGACTTCAAAAGAAAATATGGTTCCAAAATGATGGTTGCTCTCCTCATTTTTCGCCATGCAAGTATTAGTTACCTATTTTTTCTTTAAAATTCCCTTTCTTATTATTATAGCCTGAGTAGATTTTTATTATTTTTAGGCAGTTTGGAAAATAATTCAAGATGCTTCTGAAGATGGATGGATACGCAGTGTTAGCATCATAGATTCCCTAACATTATTCCTCTTGATTTTTGTAAAGTTATTTGAAGGACGAGGTACTCTTCTGGTACCAAATTCAACTTCAACTCTAACCAACTCTGAGGTAAACTGGTTCAGCTCTGCCAAACAGTCCCTCAGAAACTATTCAGACCGCTGTTCAAACTTTGCAAGCACGTGAAACGATGTATTTTAATAAATGGAGGGTATTGAGGAAGGATCGGTTGGAGATTCGGGTTTTGGAATTTGAATAAATAAAACTAATTTATAAAGAAAGCTTTATTTTTTAATTTTTGCCAAGGTTTCGGCCTACATTTCAGACCTTCTTCAAGTTGACAGGTTAAGAAGGGCTCCTGCACTATGATAACTAAAGGATTAGGGATTGTTTGAACATCATTCATAAGTATTAAAATACATTTTATTTTTATTTTAAGACATTATAAATCGGTTTACTTGTCTTTTTTTAAAAGCCATTTTCGAAAAATTACAACAAAAAAGGGCTATTTGAGGCTTTCCGAATTGCTTGCTCGCAAAGCAAGAATTTTAAAATATTTCAGTAAATATACAGTTCAAATTTTAAAGAAAAAGTGAGAAAGCAATCTAAGTAAATTAAATTTAAGCAGCAGTATTGTCATAAAGCGGTAAGTAAAAAAAAAAACAAATTGATAATGTCACCATATTTGAAGAAACTTTTTGATCAAAGTTAAGAAGCTCAATAATTATGTAACTCAGTTAATTTTCGCTGGGGGTGTATGTAGGTTCACATAAGATACCGATGAGATTCTTAAAATTACCCTTCATATAAAATTACGAACAGAAGCAATTTATATCAAATATTTTTTATACGTGTATTGATAATTTTTTAGTTTTTTTGACTAACTGAAACCATAGATACATTGAGTATGTAATCGTTTGCACTTCGTTTTAATTTTTGGATATACAACCATGCAGGAACCGTGTTAATTGGATTGTCCATACCTGTTGGATTATTTAAAAAATTTCGCCTAAATGTATTTAATTTATTGAAATAATAAATAAGTTTAAGCGAAAATAAAAAAAAGAAACTATAACAAAAAGCGTATAACAGTTAAATGTGAAAACTGACTGAAAAATTAAAAACTACTTATTGTAAGATTACTTAAGAAAGAGCTCATGACTAACTAGATCTCATAACAAAAATAAAAGTAGACTGGGAAAAAATTTGAATTCGCTAATATAAATAGGCAGCCAAAAGAAAAAGGGTGTGTCCCTAATTACATACTTAAATATTATATTAATATTTATTTTCCTTAAAATACTGCATAAAGTAAATAATGTATTTCAACATGGTTGGTTGAATGAATTGCCGACCTGTTAAAACCATACTGTAATGATACCTAACAATCCCGATAGTATCATACTATCGTGGGATAATTGGGGGTGAATATGAGTTGATTGGTTGCAAGCTCCTTGGTGAATATTGGTTACTAGGCTGCCAGATTCTTAGGTTGAAAGTGATCTGAAATTTTCTTCAGAAAACAACTAATTCCAGCTTCTAAAGCAAATAAATAAAATTTAGAGCACAGGTGAAACCCCACTCCTGCTTACGAAGCGTTGGAGCTGCGTGAACTTAACGGACTTTTTATTTCTTTTTTTTTTATAAATATTATTGTTTTGTGGTATTTAATTTCACTTAAATTTTAACATTTTCTAGTGCTAGTATTTTTTACAAAACTACAGTGCTTCATTAAATATGAATAATTGATGATTTGAATAAAGAAATATAAATTGTTTTTGAACTAGTGCAACCTCACACGTTGTTTTCATTCTAATCTGGACTTAGCTTTTAAAGTGAAAATATAATCTTTATATTTTTTTTAGTGAACTAAAAATTAGTAAAATTTACGTGGGATTAAATACCACAAAAAATTATATTTATAAAATTAAATATTAAAAGTAAATAAGAAGAGTCATTTAAACAGCTTGACAATGTCAGCTCCTCCGAGCATAAGCGATATATTCGTCGGCCTCGGAGGTTGGACTCTCGACACTAGTGCGGGGAATTTAATAACTTATAAGACTTGTCTCGGTAGCATAAATGGAAAATGCACCGGCCGGATAGGAGATCCAGATTCGAGGCCTGGCTAAGACAGTTGGATTTTTTTTTTTTTTTTTTTAAGTTGTACAACTAAGGGCCCCTTACCCTTTTATAATGTAAAATTAGATTAAGTGTAACATATAAATTCTGTAAAACACCTTAGAATATAAGTATAAAGTAATAGGTTCAAGCCTAAAATCCGGTACACTGGTACAGCTAGCGTACCGCGATATATATGTAAATATTTTTGTACCTAAGCTGATAAATATTAGGATATCCATTGATATGGATGCATCTTTTGGGATATTACATATGTTATTTTATTTCCTTTAACTTATTAAAATATGCATATATATATATCCTATACTGCCGACCTGTATTCTGCCGATATTCCATCTCATCCTAACACACTCCTTGCATCCTTTGCTGATGACCAAGCAATCCTTTCTTCCGATGTTGACTCACATACTGCCAGGAGAAATCTTCAACGACATCTCATGGACATACGGCGATATTGCCAGCTTTAGCGCATTAAGGTTAACAAAAGCAAATGCTGTCATGTTACGTTCACATTATGGAAGAAACAGCCTGGCAGAATTTACTTTAATGACATCCCTATCCCAACTTCCGACTGCGTCAGATATCTGGGCTTTCATCTTGACTCCCGACTAACATGGAACACACACACAAAAATCAAAAGACAGGAACTAAATAGGAGATTTGGATAACTTTACAAGCTGCTAAACCGCAAGTCAACTTTAACTGTGACTAACAAACTAACTCTTTACAAGACACTGTTGAGACCTATTTGGACTTATGGAGTCGAACTGTGGGGAACTGCTAAACCATCCAACATCCAAAGAATACAGTCCTTCCAATCCAAAACCCTAAGAATCATAGTTGATGCACCCTATTACGTAACCAACTCCTTAC
>KZ807684.1:324304-340620 GCA_000696205.2 Oncopeltus fasciatus | reverse complement strand
CGTCGGCCTCGGAGGTTGGACTCTCGACACTAGTGCGGGGAATTTAATAACTTATCAGACTTGTCTCGGTAGCATAAGTGGCAAATGCACCGGCCCGGATAGCAGGGGATCCAGGTTCGAGTCCTGGCTGGGACAGTTAGATTTTTTATTCTGTTCCCTTGCACTAAAAATTATTTAGGATTTTAACTAATTAATGTGATGAGACAAATATAAGAAGACTAATATGTTCCGAATGAAAGAATTGGGGAAGAGCTCAACCTTCGCATTTATATTTTTTAATATCTGCCCTAATATATAAGCCCCTCTAAAGTCAAAGAGATCCACGAACACAAAAAAAGATGCTTCTTACGCATGTGTTCATTCGCGACCCACAGTGCAGTTATTTGTTTCCCAGTTCAATGAAGAACGACAACTATTTAAGTCCAGCCTACCTTCAGGAATTCCCAGGAGCTCACCGTGAATCCTCTGAGCGATTACGAACAGAAGCACAGAAAGACAGAACAGAATAACTTATACTATGACATAGCTTTATTTATGCTTAGAGCAGATGCAAGCGACAAAGCTGTGGGTGATGTAACCCACTTGAGATTCTGGGTGAGACGTCTGTCGACCTTAGGCCGGTTCTAGCCTCCAGATGAAAGATAAGATTTAGGATAAGCGTTTGATAAGTCCCATCCACTTCCCCTACCTTCCGCCACGCAGAAGCTGTGTAAACTGAGCAGACTTTTCACTATTTCTCAAAGATACAGTGAGGTATGTTGTCTTTTATTTTTTATATCAATCTTCGATAAATAAATAATCAAAGAACCGCTAGCTTTCCAGATTTTCACACACTTGAAGAATCAGAAACTGTCTGCACCATTGTGCAATATACGAATACATATATATTGTATACATTTCATGTCACATTATTAGAAAAAAAACGTCTTTATTTGTTATTTTTGAAACTACTTATTCAGGCCTAAAATAACAAAACATATATCATATTCAAACAAAATGTCTTAAGCACATATTAGTACTGTAAACAACTGTGATTCGTTTTACTTACTGCTGTGAAATTTTCCCGATACTTGTATAAACCAAATATTGGATCAATTTAAATAAAAGGATTCTGCTCTAGATAATTCAGTGGACTTGGTAATAAAGCGGGATTTACATACAAATTATACAAACACACACATATATATATATATATTTTTTTTTTTTTCCCCAATAAGCCATAGTAATATTTATTTTTCCAGCTTACTGCGACCAAAAACACTATTTTATTAAGAATGCTTGTATGGTAAACAATTAAATTTATATGTTAAATAATATGCTCAAATAATTATATTTTTTTCTTACTTTCTTACTTTTCGAGGAATGCTATTTCAAAGAGATACATAAAATATATCTAGGAAAATATTTTAAGTTTTTAAAGAACAATAAAATATACTCATAGGATGAAGTATTAAAAGATAATTTAAAAAATAAAATAAAGACAGCCTGATATGTTCACTGCACATAACAGTTAAGGACAAAAAGATGTTGTCTTCCGGTATATTTATTAATTACTATAGGTTATGGCGTAGATCCACCATCTTTGGCTGGAAGATCCATAAGTAAGAAGCTCTCCCCTGAACTATCTGTATGACATATCAAGCTGACTATCTAAGGCAGAGCTCCTAACCTATAGGTGCCCTTCCAACCTGAGGATGGTGAGCTTCGCAAATAGGAACCTACATGAAGTTTACTTATCTCAAGTCCTCGCGTGGAACCATCAAATTTTAAATAAATATCTAGGATTGATTTAAATTAAATTGTAATTTAAATTTTGGTAGTTACTAATGTGGGACTTCAATCCGCGTATTCTGATCACTAGTCAGGCGTACTATCCCCTACAATTCGTTGACCCTAATCCCGCCATCTCAAAAACTATTATTCATTAGAATAATAATTACAAAATACTACAATAAATATTCTCAGCTGTGATTCCACTAGTAAGGGTCGGACTGCCTTTAGACAGTTGTGGCGATTTACGGGAGGCTAGCGATAAGTTTTTGACAAGGAAAGATTGTTGCTTTTATTCAGAAAATGCTGGTTCGAGTCCCGCCATAGCTATGTTCGTCATGCTCTCTGTGGGCTATACAAGTAGGCAGATAATGACCAGCAGTCTGTAGCCAAACTTCCCTTCCGTCGAGGAGGAAAAGTCAGCGTCTAAATGAGGGGTTTGAAGACGAAGAAGAAGAAAAAAAAAAAAAAAGGCCAATAAAAAGAGGGAGCGGCAGTCGTCGAAAGAGGTGGCCCTGGAAGGCTGGATCCCCGCGAAGGCCGGCCATCTCATCCCACTTGATCTGCCTCGTCACTAAGGGCACATATTTGGTTTTATGGCATATATCCCATAATGTTTGTACACATAGGGTCCTTTCTTTCAGTGTATTAGGGAAAAATGCAATACAAAATATACAATAAGAATGTACTTATACAACCAATGTGTTGCATAAGGAAAAATAAATTTCTCTATAGATAATTCAGTTAGGCCGTTATGCTGTATACAGATATAGGCAACATTTAAACGAATAATTATCTTTTAAATATACGTAAACAAAACTAAAAATATATGAAAATTGTTCCAAATCAGTTCATTTTCCTGAATTTAAAAGCTTTTGTTTTTAATTTGAAAAATAATGGAGAAACGGCTAGAATTATGGTACGAAATGTGTAAAATTCAATATGTTAGTCAAGGGAACCAAAGAGCGATATTTGTAAACCTCTCAGAGTGATTAAGATATTATGATTTTTGGTATAATATACCAAATTTGGTATTTTAATTTATGGTATTTTTTAATTTTGTATGATATATATATAAGGGAATAATAAGCCAAAGTGATATTAACTTTCAGTTCCCATTTTAGACCTTTTCAGCTCCTACTGACTGAGTTTTGAGCATAAAACAGACCGGAATGAAACTGTTAGCATGAACCAAAACTTATAGATACAACTTAACGTATTAGTTTGTAGCTCAAATCAGACAAAAGAAAGTTAGGTTTGAGGTAGTACAAAATAATTTAAAATTTTTTGTAATATAATATAATAATTTAAAAATTTGAAATTTTGGTTATTATTAGGGTTACGAAAATTAATTAAAGAACAAAATAAATTTGCAATTTACATATTTTAATATTTTCTTAAAATATTGGGCTTGTCATTCATTTCCAACATCTAGAAACAAAATACTTTACTTAGATTTTATATTGCAAACTGACGATTCAATCCATTTTTGTTTATAATGAGATGATGGGAAAGGAGTGTTTTCTGGAAGACCAAAACTCTATATTTTGATAAAAATATACATATTTATATTTATTTTAATATGATTAAGAAATCAAGAAGAAGAAAAACCTTGTAGGACTTACGACATATGGCTATCAGAAATTTTCGAATTTTAGCGATCTTGAAGCATATAATTTCCGAATTTAAATGTGAGTTATGAATTTTGTTTTTCACGTCAGTCACAATTAAGAATTCAGTGTTTTTCGTAGAAGTAACAGGACTAAGTAAGGCTTTCCAGTCCTAAACAGAACTGCTGTGTGATGTTCCCTTCTCCAGGAGCAATGACCCGTGCTGCAATCCAGCCGAGGACTGCCTCCACCGCAGCCTATTTCTGACGGAGGCCATGACCACAGAATGCCTGACCTCAACCATGGTTCACCAACCATAGGCACAGCGGCTGTCTTGGAGTTACCAGATGCTTGCTGCGAACTGCTGTGAAAAATGTGATTTAGCGGTATTGGTAGAATGGTGCTGGGCATCATGGAGTTGAGTGGGATCTGGAGTGAACACTCAGCAAATTTAGCTCCTCCAGATTCCAATGACGCGACTTATGAAAACGTTTTATAGGCCTTCACTGACTCTTTTTTGTGAAAGCTAAAAATAGTGTCCGTACCAAATTATATATATATAAACTAGTTGGACAAGTTAATTGTGGAAATCAGTTTAAGAGGAGGGGGAGTTAAGGAGAAGAACAAATATAAATCTTAATATTTTCGTCATAATTCATGATAAGAATGTTTAATTTTTTTTCCCCCAATAAGCCATAGTAATATTTATTTTTCCAGCTTACTGCGACCAAAAACACTATTTTATTAAGAATGCTTGTATGGTAAACAATTAAATTTATATGTTAAATAATATGCTCAAATAATTATATTTTTTTCTTACNTAAATATATATATTTAAAATGACATTTATATGTTATATAAAAAACAAACAACAAAAAAACCCTTATTAAGGAATACATTTACAAATTTTGTAACAGAGAGTGAGCACATTCCCTATTCTATTTTCTCAGGCAGTCATGAGCAAAATTAAGTTAACATACATAACATTTACACTATTTGTTCCATCAGGCTTTTAAAAATTTATTTCTTAATTCATATCTATTTATATCCATTATTTATGAAAAATGAGAAATATATTTTGATTATGCAGTTTCTGCCTGACAGACTTGGAAGACTTTTTTTTTTCAATCCTAATAATAAATGCCTGAAATCTGAAAATTGAAAGAGGATGGGGTGTAAAACGAGGCAAAATAGAAGAATCCTTCATATCTTTCAGTTGTTATAAAGGTCTATTGTGTTATTTTAAGGATTGTGAGGATTGGAGTCCGACGACAGGGATTGGGCATATGGATTGGGATAAAATTGGAGTTTACTATGGAAGAGCTCGATGCGGTTGGGGATAAGGTCTTTGACAAAAGGAATATTTAAGTCGTGATGAAGGGTAGAGTAACAGTCAAATTGAATAAATCTTTCCTTAGTCTGGGAATCCCTAATGAAGCTTTCGTCCTTACTTGCCTCTTATATTATCAATCTTAAATCCCTACACTCCTTGCCCTTGAATCTCAGTGAGAGAATTCTGACCAGAACAAGTATGTAAATAGTTCAAGCAGCTCCTACCTTGGCTTCACAGCACCTACCCGAGTAATTCCCTCGTTCAGTTAAACGGTAGTAATTTCTTAAGAACGTCCATGTTGGATATCCTTTCACTGCTAGGATGCGTGTCAAGTGAAGGCATTACAAATGGGGTGGTAGTTGACGCTAAAGTGTACAATTTCCTCGAAATTATTCCTATCTAGAGTGAGTTATCCACGGCGGCTCGCTACTAGTATCCGCTGTGTTGAAATTTTCATTATCACCTATTCCATGCAAGCTAACCACTTTTTTGGCGACATCATTTTCATGCATGATTAAAGTTGGTTCATAGTGCTAAGTGATTTCGTTTAGGGAAATCTTAGGAAGTCAATGACTCGGATGCTAGGAGGCATTTTGCGATTTGCGAATAACGACCATCTATGAATAACTCATTTTGGACCAACTGCTTAGCGCCTAAGGCCAGTTTAAGCGTTTGAAACCAAGATTTTTACGTTAAAAAAATAAATAAACAAATACGATGATAATATGATATGGGCTGCGTTATCTTTATATTACACTCATTCAAGAGAGTATTTCATCATACGTCAAGGTCAGGTTTCAGCAAAGAAAAGATAAATATAACATAAAAACCTCCAATACTTAACCGTTCAAGGCATAAGGGTGTCATTGGAAGCTATCCAGTATGGCAATCAAGCTATCGAAACCTTGAGGTGGCTACTAAAGAATTTCAATTTTTACCGATCCTACTTAAGAGAAGCTAAATATATTAAAAATTCATAAAACAAAATATAAATATGAATTTAAGATTTCTAAAGATGAGTTTGTGTAAACTCATGTTTGTGTTCTTCCAATAAGCCTTCACACAATTTTATTAGCAGAGACTTGTTATTTGCTGAAGCAAATTTTATAAAAATGAAATAAAGATAAAATGAGTCATAAATGAATGCAAAAGCTTCAGTCAAGTAGTAATATTATGAAGCATTTAACAATACAACTCTTAGATGTTCACTTAGGCTTCGATGGTCGTCAGATGTATTTACCGTTTCTTCTTCCGGCAAATAAAAACAATTTGACACGGTCCAACCCGGAAGAAGAAACGGTAAATACAACTCTTAGAAATAATTCAGGGGTAGAATAATCTAAAGATTTCTAAAGACTGAATAACAGGTGATAAAGACTTACTCAAGTCTTTATCAATCTTACTTGTACATTTAGACAATCAATCATACCTTAGTATCCCCATCATAAAGTTTAACATTTCTGGCAAACCCCAATCTTGTTTCGCCTGGGACAATTATATATTGGCCGAATTCAAATCGGTTCATTTTTTTTATTTCATGCAAATATATTTTGTGTAAATGGACTAATCATATCTGTGTAGAATAATAAAAATTATGATAAGAAAAACAAGAATTTTCAACTATTGTAACCTCCTGGTGATCGGCCATCCATGAACAGTTCCATGGAGGTAGTTCACTTTACTAACTTAGCGGTTGTGAGGTAACTTGCTAGGTTGATTGTGTTATACAGTTTTTATTTAAAATTAATTTTAAAGAATTATTTCAAGGTTCAGAACAACTTTTCTATTTTTTTAGTTTCAAAAAGTTTGAATATGCCATTTTCAATTTTACCATAAAGAATATNTATATATATATATAAAGTGTATGTTAAACAGTATGTGTTTAAATGCTCGAGAGTCCATAATTTTCCATAATTTTCAGAATTTGGTATTTAAGCAAAGAATTTGAGAATTGTGTGGGTCCTATGATTTTTATAATATGTAGACCGAATTCGGTATTTAGGCCTTTCAGTCAAACTGTTGAAGAACACATTTTTGGTTTAAATCAATCCAGAGAGAGTGCGGGGTGCATAACATTATTATGGAAATGTTGGTATAACATAATAGCAGCAACATATATTTTTCGAAATTTGCAATTTATTTAAAAATAAACCGTCAATTGTCAATAATTAGAAAGGAAAAAAAATTTAACACAACAATGGGCGTTTTTAGGTGTGTTGAAAACACAGATTTGTTATTTAAAAGTAAATATTTTAGGAATTGCACAGCAAAAGTAATGAATTTTAGGAATGTTCTAGAGCGACAGAAATAACTTTAAGTTCCAGAAGCAAAGATTAGTTGTTGTTTTGGTTTTTACAAAAAAATTTTATGTCGCTTCAAATACATGAAGAACGGTTAGGTTCATTATGGAGAAAAATCGGAGCGATAAATGTGGGGGTTCACTTGACACGGGAAGTTTAAATACAAATACACATCACCAAAAAATTAATATTTTACGTATTCGTTTAGTAGCTCTAGCAGGAGCTTTAAATTTTTTTAAATTATTCTTTAGGTTTAAATTTAACTTTAATAATTTTAAGACCCTGAATATTAATTACTCTGCTTTTATTAACGTAATTTTATACGTATGTATGATATGGATACTTATTTAATTTAAATAATTGAAAATTTATTTTTATTTATTACTTATTTAATTATCAGAGGATAGCTCCCTTAATAAACTGTATTCAAATAATAATACATTTCACGATAAAATGCTGCAATATCTTGTACGTTTAATTATTTGTTTAATATAAAAAATTGTTTTATATGAAGAATCAAAGATACTAGGTTTGATACATTTTGTACATGTCGGTTTACATATATTAAATTACCATTATTTTGAATGCCATTTTGATATTTTTGTTGGTACTGATGATTTAGTCATATATTTTTCGTATTTCAAGAGGTTGTTGTGTATTAAATTTTACACCCATGTGTTCTACATTTCGGCCGCACATGTATGTCACACTGAACTATTCATCGAAATCGATGAAATTTTTGTCTGCACCACTGTTGGGATTCCATTTTGAGACAGTTTATATTCACGATTGGACTCGATTCACTGCAATTCGCTTCTAAGTTTTTGTATTTTACTCAAATTTTTATTTGTTTTCTCATATTAAAAATAGAATTTAAATCTATCTGAAAAATCATAATTATACCACAGTCTCAAAATTTTACTTTTTACATAATGATATTATTTGTGGTATGTATCCCAAATTAAATTAAATGTATCGTTAAATTGTCTACGAGAAATGCAAAAGGAGCCAGAAATTTTACATTTACGATTCAAGACAAGTAGAACCAAAATGGAATAATAAAACTTCCGTATTAAGTTCAGAGTGAACCAAATTCACGGAAGGGGTTGAGCCGAAGATATTTGAGATGTAGGATCTACTCTTTCCTCCGATGTGCTTAATATCATATGATTGTGTACTATCAACCCTTTGAGAGTTGGTTAATCAAGGGTTAAAGTTTAAAATTTCTCTAAGAGCAAAATCATCTTGGGTTTAATGTAATTTATTCCAGCGCATTACGTTTTTCTACTTTAGTTTTCGTCGTATCTCCAACGGATCTTGCCTGGAAATAGATCATTTATGATGGAGAGGACGGCAGTTAACGAAAACTACTAAGTATTTGTTATTTCATTCACTACATTCCTACTACAGACAAATTGTAAACACTGCAAAACTATAAGAGCCGAATTGATTTTAATGAAGTTTTAGATGCAGGTTGCGCCTTTCGATGCGATCTACCTATTAAAAATCTGTTCACAACATGTTAATGAGGTTCATTTAAGGGTTAAAATCATAAACAGACCATAACTTTGCTTATTCCGTTGGTGTACGATTTCTGAGAATGTCAACATATATTCACCGATCCCTCATTAGGAGATGCTAAATATATATATATATNGTGTGTGTGTGTGTGTGTGTGTGTGTGTGTGTGTGTGTGTGTGTGTGTGTGTGTGTGTGTGTGTGTGTGTGTGTGTGTGTGTGTGTGTGTGTGTGTGTGTTCACGTTATAGTGTCTGCAATTTTAAATGCAATTCCTCCCGGACGGAATTTTAAACAATTTATTAAGATAACTTTTCTGAGTATTCAGGAATTTACTTTATCAAGATGGGTTTATTATTATATGTATTATCATTTTTTGTATGATTATAATGGTTTGTTCAGATTCCACTTATAAGTTAATATTAATCTTATTTTTAAATGTGAAAAAGGTTTAATATTAACAATTTTTTTAAAGGCTTTAATAGATTATAACTATGAAGGTAATTATTGACCTTCAAAAATTAAGTATTACTATTTTTTTTTACTTAATTTATTTATTATTTATTGTTTAAACAGTAATAAACTCAAAATGAATAAAACCAAAACAAAAATTTTTTTGGTACAATCTTCAAGAAATATAGCTAACCTATAATTCAAAACGTTTACCGAAATACAGATTACACTGTTAAATTGAATACAGTTTAATCATATTTTACATAAAGATAAAGCTGATTAGATAATATAATTCTTTTTTTACCAGCCTCAATTTTTTTTCCACATTAAGTTATATTTTGCAACACAAATAAAAAGGAAAAAATACTATTGCATTTATCTTATCTTCAATTGCCAAAAGAAACAACTGAATCTAATCAGTGATATCAATATTATAATTGTAAACATTGCAGTGCAAAACTATTCATTTATCATTATATTTATGTAATATATATATATATATATTATTTTGAATTTACGGAGGAAAATGAAGCAAGAAAAATTGGAAGTATTATTACATCTGACAGTAATGTAATTTTGTTTTTATAATTTAAAAAAATGAAAATAATATAGTATTATTAAACTTTAATGAAGGAAGAGAGTATTTTGTATGAAATTTTGTTGCGCAGAGCTGTAATTAGATGAATTGCTTGCGTTTCGGGAAGAGGAAGTTATTTTGAAATAATACGGTCCGGAGAGCATTCACTGAACGGGGGAGGACATGCGAGTAAAAATAATAAAAAGTCATGTAACGATAGGAAGTGGGAATTATCTGCTGGAGAGATAGCAAGAGAGCTGTACGTACCCCGACTGGTAGCGGGGTGCCATGGCGGTAGCTCGGTGGAGACTGGAGAGGAGTCTGCTACGAGGCGGAGATGTGCGTGGGAAACAGTGCCGCCAACACGACAATCACGCTCGGGCATTCGAGGCCTTATCAAAGATAAACATGGGATCTAACGTATAGTTGTGTACTCTAGGACACATCCACACCTTTCCTTAGAGTAATAGACAATGATAATAACAAAAAAAAAAACTCTTATCTTTAATGGTACAGGAATAACACTGTAGTGAGTTAGCTAATGCCGTAAAATTAGCTCTGTAAAAATTACTGAATAGAGTAAGTGAAGTTCGCTTATGAATTTAAAACAAATAAGAACAACTAATAGAGTTTTCAATGGTATTTTCTCCAAATATGAGTCACGCAATGCCAAGAATATAAAGAAAATATAGAGTAAAGATTTAAATCATCCTAGCCGATATAA
Organism: Oncopeltus fasciatus; assembly: GCA_000696205.2. Lineage (NCBI taxonomy): Eukaryota > Metazoa > Arthropoda > Insecta > Hemiptera > Lygaeidae > Oncopeltus > Oncopeltus fasciatus. The sequence goes on along the minus strand of KZ807684.1, from coordinate 330,336 downwards.
AATTTGACATACAAAAGCATCGTAAACCAAAAATAATTTCCCATTTTTTTAAAATGTGAACGCAACACTTTGACTGGTTCTCGAAAATTCGAAAAAACATTCTAAATTATGAAAAAATTTTCTCTCTAAAATAGTAGCTTTATGGTTAAATAAAATTATATGTAATCATAAATAAAATTTTGTTTAAAAAAATTAAATTTAAAATCATTTATATTAAATTAATATATGCAAATCATTCAACATGCATGTATTGCGGGATAGGCATACCTCCATTACCAACATCAGAATTGTCCTAATAATTATTATAGTAGAAATTATAATTTGTATTATTCTTTGCATGGAATTTAACATTCTAATATACACAAAATTATCAATCATTATCAATATATTATATAAAATGAAAAATTTAAACTTCAATTATTCACTCTAATATTGAAATAATTAGACATCTTATTTTCTATATCAAAAATACAATGTTTTACTTTTCATAAATGAAAAATAAAAATATAAAAAATATAAAAAGATGATCTACATATTACTTTTGAGATGATCTACATATTACTGATACATCATTCTAGGTCCACTGAATACACTACAAATATTTACATATTATGGATAAAGTCATTAATAAATTGTTCTAATGGTTTAAAAAAATAAGTTTAAATAGTGAATTTGGATTATCTATATAAAAAATGTGGACACTCATACACCCAGCAACCAAACAATAATAGTGAAGATAGATTGAAATTAATGATCAGCAGAAAAAAAGCTAATAATAAAACGAATATTTTTTTTTTCGACTTGGAGAAGGCGCTCAACCATCATAGTTCATTGATAAATATCTTCCTTATTATGAGGCTTTTAGGTAATGTATTATAGCATATTATTTTCAAAAAATTACATTTTATTCAGATATATGTTTTATATTTTTTATGACACTAATAATTATCGACATAGGTCTTTCTCAAAAATCTCCCTCTCCTCACCTGATTTCATCTAGAAATAAATTGGGGATTAATTAGTTTGATTTCAAACATGGATAGGTTCTTATTGAGCAATAAATTCCAGCCCAGTGCTATTGATGATTAAAATAGAGTGGAAACCTTGAGATAGTTCTATGGGAAGAAAGTTCCGGATCTTGCTTTTGTACGTCTCGACTCATATAAACTTTGAGGCATTTTACTAGTCTGAAAATACCCAATTGCGTAAATCAAAGCTCATGTTTACTAACTAGCAATTAAAGTAGACCTAAATTTGCTCTCTTGTGATCCTGAATCAATCATTTTGAAAAACTTTAAATATCTAATAAGCAAGCGCAGACAGAACGAATTTAGATGAAAACGTCTAGAGATAGAGAGAGAGAGAGAGAGAGAGAGAGAGAGAGAGAGAGAGAGAGAGAGAGAGAGAGAGGCTGGACTACTCATCATCAATTTGGGAAGTCCACAAAACCGGTTTCACATCCCTTACCATTATCTGAATCTCTTTCATCCTTGGACTTTCAGTCATAAGTATTCATTCTTTCTGAAGTGTATCCCAGTTAAGCTGAGTCTCAGAGGGAGAATTAACCCTCACAGCCCTTGAAGTACCAAAATGCTATTGGATCTCGCAGACTACCCAGGGTGCAGTAATTATAATGGGGTCAGAATTAATATGCATTGTATATTAATTTATTTAATGATTTCACCAACAAGCAAACTACAGGAGCCATCATAAAATTAAATAATAAATTATATATAACTGCACATGAAATTATAATAAAAATGATCCCCGAAGAAGAAGAATGTCAGTCTGGGTAAAATTAATCGATTTTTATAATATCATTTATTTAAATAATATACTAGTTAAATTCTAAAAATTTAATATTACATGTTTTATTTTATGTAAAAATGTAACTATAATAATAATAACATTAATAAAACCTGAAATTATTTTGTTACATATTTTCTTTAATATGCATTTTTTACAAGAATGTTATAAAATAAAATTTTTAGAAAATATAATTTTACACACATTAGGTACTATAAATTTTTTGTCTCTCTCACGGTTATCTATGATTTTTTAATTTGGTCTTCTTGTAAAACGCTCTTCCCCAACTTATTTCGGCATTAATGAACTGCAGTGGTATCTGTATGTGTGTTTGTCTGTATATAATTATAATTAAGTTCGGTAGTCCCCAAAGAGGATTTGGTATAATATAAATATCTTTCAAAGCCATGAATAGCCATGAAAAGCTATCAGTCATAGCTTAGACTATAGGTGTAAAAAAGTATCTATTGTTAGGTACTTAAAGTGAAAATGGTTGTGGAAAGCTTTTTGTTTCTACCCCTTAGTAGGAATGGGAAAAAAAAGTGATACTAAGTCCACGAAACTTGATCTCAAATCCCCATCCGATAGACCATACGTGCGAGCACGCGTCTAAGCGCAAATATTTGTACTCCTTTTCCAGTGTGCCGATGTGTGAGTAAATTTTCACTGCAGTAAAAAAAAAAAAAGGAGAGGTTATACTAAGTGGCATTGGAATTTCCATTTATTTTAGTGAACAGAGTATTACAGTTTGGTCAAAAAATAAGTAAAAGCACAGACAATTTAAAAAGGTTTCACTCGAGCTGCATAAACGAAACAATTTTCCATGTTTCATGAGAGATCAACATAAAAAAACAGTAAATAAAGAATTTGAAGGGCACATGAAGGAAAAAAAACTAACATTAAGTGTCATTCTAGACCGTGAAGGATGAGTGGGGGAAATGCTCACGAAACATAGTTAAATTCAAAAATATTTGCCTTAGTAAAATCTCTTTTTTTTTTTTCTTCTTTTATCAATTAATAATTCATTATTTATTACATCTTGTTGTTTAACGTCAGTAGGATCTAATCGGGAAAATGTTATAGAATACAAAGGTGAGAAAATTAGTGATTTATACTTATTATACCCTACAAACTTGGGGGTAGCTCAAACTATTTTATTTTATCACTTAGTCGTCAAACTTCAAGGAGGACATTCAGCCATTCCAGACTTAATCTACTTTCATAAATAATAATGATGTGTTATGTAAATACTGGTAGTAAACCTGTATATGATTTATATAAACAAATGAAATAGATTTGCCTTCATAACATACCTGTCTTCAGTTCAGTCCTTGAATTTCCAATTTATTTCTTCGTCAGTGGCTCGTTACTCGTGTAGCGGCAGTTTTGTTGAATCTGTTTTATAATAAATTCACTAATTTACTAAGTATCAATACGTGAGACAATAAATTCAGAGAAAATGGACTCATTTATTTCCATAAAGGATCGTAAATCTATTAATTGAATAATTTTATATTTGAAATACATTTCATATTTTCATAAGATCAGTTGAAAATATTCTCTCTTATTTGCATATTTATTTTTACAGAATAAATGATGATGGTCTTTCTTAATTATGCAGTTTATAATTGTATTTTGTACTTTTATAGAAATGTTTTAGTTTAATGCACATCACATAAAATATATTTTTATTGTGAACTTGAATGTGTAATGAATCTGCTATTTTACTACTATTAGTTACAAAACTCAATAAACATTTCAACAACTATCTATACTTTAATTCTATAATTTCTCAAAATCTATTCTCTGAATGAATCAATGATTTTATTGCACTTGCTTTCAAAAATTTTCTTCAGTCGCTAGATAGCATTAAGGATGCCTTGCCTCATGTGTAGATATTTAAATTAGTAAACATTTTTAATTTTCAGTGAAATTATTAATTTTAAGTCTTTTATTTATAACGTTTTACTCATTTTAATTGAATAATTAGAGATTAATTTATAATTTTGAAAGCAGCAAGACATTACGCCTTTAATTAAACGTTATTATCTAGTAAATATTTTAAACATTCATGATTTATAAATGCACTTATAATTTCATTTTTACACAATTCGAATTTGAAGCTATTATTTTACTTTTACTAACAGTGACCTGAGAATTTAGTAATCAAATGCATTTTTAAACGAATTTCGAAGGAATTTAGCTATTGATGTTGTCCTTATGAGAGTTTTTTCGGATATATTCTCCAATCCTACTAGCGAGATACATTTACACAAACATGCAGTATATGTAAAGAAATTTCAATAAGGAATTTGTGTCCGCCTGTATGAAAGGCGGAAAATATTCTTATGTATTATATAATGAACAACTGTAGACGGACTTATATTTGTTTCCTATATTATCAGGAGATCGAAACATTAGGAGGGGAGGTTAAATGACGTATGCTCAAAGCTCAAATACAAATATTCAATAACTATGTTGCTGATGAATTCTATTAGTTTACGCAGCTCTTGTATGACAGACATTCTTGGCGTAGATCCATTGTTTGTTTTTTTAGGAAACAGAAATTAGCATAGGTTTTTTATTTAATGTAGTTTATTTGTACAAATATTTATTTCTATAAATTAAAAATCCACTATTAAAGCCATGGAAGTAATGGCTATGTCTATTAGAAATTATAAAGACATTTAGCTGTCTCCCAACAGTTTATTTTTATTTCTTAAGTATCTTTTTTTTTCCCTGTATTTTCAATGCAGCGAGTTGATGATCGATTGCTTTCTGAAAAGCATCTGGATAATATAGTGTACTTATAGCTGGAGCTGGAACCCTGGAAGTCCTTTTAACTTTCCTTTGGCTGGATGGGAAGTGTAAAGACGAGCATTATCTTGGTCACTCAACCTCTCATTGCCCTTAATGTCAAGGAATAATTGAAACAAAGATATTTGATTTTTTTTTTAAATGGTTTATTGTCGATTTTGTTGTATTAAATACGTTTTTTTGCTATCCTTTCAATGTGTATTATTTATTATATTAAGCTGATGTTTATTTTTATATTTAAAAAAAATAGTCCTGATTTTCAGTTCGTGAATGTAGATAAATATTTGATCTATGAGTGAAAGGAATTTAAATTTAAATTTATTCTTCCCAGTTAACGATTAAATATTCCTAACCGACGTTACAGAAATATTTTCTTTGAATTCAATCTGGATATTTAAAGTTTCGATTTTTTTTTTTTTTTTTGCGGCGACAGGCTTGCTCAGGGGATCGCAATCCTGACGCCGCGGGTTCAAATCCCGCCCTGGTCAATCTTTTATTTATATTTCCTGAGCCATGGGTGTTTAAAATGGGGTGGCAACCTGTAGATAGCCCCTCCCTCCAATGACCCTAAGTGGTTGCAGGGGAGGCTAACACACAGCAAAAAAAAAATGTTTCGTTTTAATTTACTTAATTGCTAATTGATGCCTGAAGAGCATTTCTAACCTTAATAAATATTGAGATTCTGAGTGCTACACTATTTTCTTGCTCTGTTTTTTCGGCAAAATTTTTTTTTTCTTGAAATTTTTCTCATATTATTAAGTTTTGAAACGGAATTGCTTCTCGCCAAATTGAGGGACCTATGGGTTAAGGAACGCGTCTATTGAGTTCTCAGCTCTCATAAAATATGACTCTGTATTTGCGACGAACTTTTCGCCATTTTTCTTTTACGGTTTCTTCATGAGTTGTAATTTCAGAGCTCATCGCTAATTATAGGGTTATATACAGCAGTTTTATTTCTCTCAGACCAAGTAAGATTAATAAGAATGGTAAGGTATACAAGGATATTTTTTGAAATGTATGTATATACTAATTCTTGGTCGTGTGAGTTAATGAAAGACTCGTTGCAAGTGTTGCAAGACATTTGCCAAGAAAACCACGTGCTTCAATAGCATGCAGCGGCTGATTACAGGATTACCTCGAGCATTAGACTGGGCTAGCGAGGATGTGAGATGATTTGCCACTTGTGAATGTGACTATGGATAATCTGTGCTGAATAGGGGCGAGGCAAACAATCATGAGAATAACACCTCCATAAATAATCACAAGCTCTACGGCTGGATTTTCTACCTGGCTCACCAGTTTTCCCGCTTTCTTACACAGATATATATAAATCCCTGAAGGCATTACCACAAGAGCAACACAAGGGAAGATTTATTTGGGGTTATAACCCTCCACCTTCTATATATATA
>KZ807684.1:269719-311627 GCA_000696205.2 Oncopeltus fasciatus | reverse complement strand
ATTTATTTTATTTAAATAATAATTCAATAATCTTTAATGTAAATGTTTATTTTGAAAATAAAATCTTACCTAATAAGTAAGCATACAAGGGCTTCAACACAGGAGTACAATTGCCTTTGAAGGGAAGAAACTTAGAAATTGAAATAATTATTAAATTTGGAGACATGATACAAACTCATCATCATCATAGTTCAATCCAGGTATACTGGTTTTCACTGTTGGGGTCAGATGTGTACAGCCTCAACCAGATGCTCTGTGCTTGGTGAGCATCACCTTTTTTTCTCCAATCAAAGCCATGCCTGCCTATAGCTTCCCAAACATTATCCTTCCATGTTAGCATGGATTGTCACTGGACCCTTATGTGCTACATCTTAAGTGGTCTTATTCACCTAATAAGAGGTCTTAGGATCAAAATTTTAAATACTTTTGATTGACAGAACATAAGTAGATCAAACCATATATTAATACCAACTGGTCCTCCAGGTTGGGGACTCCCTGCTACAACCTCAATAGGTTCAAAGGTGTACTTAAGGGCAGCACTGTCTAAGGAAAAAGGGTTGCATCACAGGAGCCGCCTGAAACAGCTCAAGTGGCTCCTGTTGATGTGTGTAGCCCCGCTACTTAGCTTTGTCTTCCGACATTTAGCTGTTCCAAAATAAAATTATTAAAACACCTAACAGTAGCGATGAAGCTAGAAAGATTTCAAGACAAAAGAAATGATATGGAAAATGAGTTTTCACATAGCTAAAGGAACACCAGAGGATAGATAAAACTACAAAAACAAAATATATGAAGCTCAATGCATCTATGCAAAATGCAGCTAACATCATATTGATAATTTTATCAGCTTTGGCTATAGCAGTAATTTTAAACTTTTAAACCTCCATGTTACCCCCATAGAGTTCATGGATCAAGTTAACATGAAATTAAGCACATTACAGAGCAAATAGATTCTAAATTCTAAATCTCATCAAATTTAGTTCAGCTTACTCTCAGAAAAACAAACAAACATGTAGGGCAAACATTTTTTTTCATTTAATTTTTAGATTATACTTGTCTTTAAACATAACATATTATTATTTACATGGTTGGAGGTTCGTTAGCCGTTGAGTCTTAGAGCTAAATATCCTGAATAATTTCTCCAGCATTATTATTTACCCTTTTGTGTCATTCTTCATGGTCTTCCTGATTTAAAAAAAAAAAATAAAACATTTAAGAAGCCTCAAGTTTTGCTTATTGAAAAAAAATATGTCAATGTCCCCATAATAATGGACATATTTTTTTTTTATGTAGATAAATTTTTTTTTTTGGGGGGGGGGGTTTTATCTTGACCGAACCCCAACTAAAATCATTTACAAANTAATATAATAAAATAATATATAAATAAAAATAACATGTGTGTGTGTGAATGCATGTGTGGATGCAAGGCATGAGGGTTTGTGGAATCATGTAAAAATTCCAAATAGATGTATTTCAAGAAGTTTATGGTCTGGCTAAAATCAAAAACAATGTTAATAGGTAACTATTAATTGGGAATAAGTTGTTAACCTAACCAATAAAATATTAATCTTCAAAGTATTTCAGTTCACGATATTTATGTACAAATTAATATTTCCACAGGTGTAAGTGAATTAGATACATAATAAAATATAATGTATAATATCGGCATAGAACACACTTTGGACAAATCTTCTATTAATTTAAGAAGTAAAAATAATTTTATGAATATTTTAGCCAAAACTAAAATAAATAAAAAACTCTAATACAAATATAACTAATTATAAAATTTTCTGACTTCCTGAAGAAACCAGAAAGTCAGAAAATTATATCTACAGAGCTGAATTATTAATTAAAATACATTTTTTAATCCTCACAACTCCATCGTTAGAGCAGAAAAAAACAAATAAAACATTAATAATTGACAAAAAGTTTACTTCAAGAAGATTTAGCAATTGTTAGAAGACAGGAATACATGTAAATATATTAAATCAGACTTTACTAATAGGTTAAATAATACTGTTAATCATACATCAATGAACAAATTGAATGAAAAGAGGAAGACAATATACTTTTCTTCAAAAGATAAGGTTATGTGCTTAACTGCTTAGTTTAACAATGCTGGCTAGGTCCACAAAGACAATTATGCCCATTTAGAGAGCAATGGTGTGATCAATATTTTTTTAATCAGCTTATTAAATAAAATATGTTTTTGCACAAAGAACTGATATATTTTGTTTTCTAAAAATTAAAAGTACAAATATGACCATGAAAAATTTGTTTCTGGGTAAAACCATTAATCCGTTTATTTATGTATTATTTACAGCTATTACTAGCAACAAGAGAAATTCTAAATGTCCACAAGAACAATTAAAACTTACAAGGTATTGTCCAGTAAGTACATCCAGTTCCACTTCCGTAGTACAAACACCATAAATAGCATAATCTTTAACATCATCTTTATCAGTAAACCTGAAAAATATTAAATATGCATAAAACTTTTAACAATAAGAAGTTATGCTTCTACATAACTGCTGGCTGGTTCATATGAACTTAGAAGGTTTGTGACCATTTCTCATTTATTTCACCCACCTTTGAATAAGAAGTTAGTTATATTCCAGAAATCAATGCAATTTGAAAACTGAATCCACAGATAGTACATATTATTTTATTTTTAATAAAAGTACAAAACTCCTCCGATTATTATATATAAATATACACACACAAATTACTTTAAATTGTTTAAATTTGGATTAAGCCTTATATTTTTAAATGTGTAAAATTTATAATAGTAACATTAGTAATTGAAACTAGCAATTCAGAGTAGGCAAAATTACTTTATAGCATTTACTGTGTAAATTTTTTTATGGGAGTGTCACCTCTTTAGTCTACTCTATGATTTAGATATGAGGTTTANTTTTTTTTTTTTTTTTTTTTTTTTTTTTTTTGTATGAAGATTATGTAAAATGTTTACCTTCTAATATCTATAATTATATATTTTCATCATCATTTCATTTATGATTAAGTTTCACTTATTCATATAAAGATTTGGGGAATTTGGCAAGTACTATTGTTATTAGTTTTCTTTTTCAAAAATGAACTCAAATCATACATCACTTTAGATGAGCTAAGGGTAGCATTGGATATTAATTTTCATTTTTTTAAGAAATATGATTATGAATAGTGTTGTTATCGATATTATTGAGTCATGCCCAGAAAAATAATAACTAATAATAATTTGCTGATAAAGAACATTTTGTAAAAAAAAAAAAGAGGTGGAAGACACAGTTTTTGAAATTCACACTAATCCCCATACAGAAATTTGTATAGAGGCAGTTGACTTTTGGTGCATTGATAGCGGAGGCTCGTTGCTTGATATTTTTGTACAAGAATATTACATTTATAAATCTGTCTTAAGTGAACCTCCAATATCAAAAGTTCAGAAATTAGTTTCAAGCAGAAATCTGTAAAATATGATTAGATGGAAACAGAATTTATCTGAAGTCCTGGGCTGTAATCAAGATTATTTAAAGATGTAGGAAAAATGTTTTGAATAGAATATTAAAACAAAGTCTCAAACATTTGAAACATGTTTCACCAAATAAATTATGTACTTAATGAATCAAATAGCTGTATATGCTTCCCAAAATAATCATCACACATTCACATTTTCTGACTCTGTAAATTCAGTTTCGGGTTACATTGTAAGCCATCTTCAGGGCTGTAGAAATACAATGCCATGAGAATAAAATAATAATTGACAATATTATAATACAGAATTACCATTATGTAATGTGATATCAAAAGTATGAATGTAGAAAGCTATATAAGAGAATTTGAAAAACATGCAAACAACAACTTGTTAAAAAATAATTGAATAACATTGAAACAGTAATTTACCACACCTATCTATCATGAAGACGAGAGAGGACGTCTTGTCCCTAAGTTCACATTTCCATGACTAAGACGAAATATAATTTTTCAGAGAAAAAAGTGGGAGGTGGAAGGGTGGGGGAGAAGGTAAGAGACGGAAGGTACAAAGGGAAAGCTGCCTGTTAGAAAAGGGGCAATAAAAAGGACAAGAGAAAAAGGAAGGGTATTATTGGGAATAAGTAACTTTGGAACTGGGAAAAATGTTAGACAAGTTTATTGAGAACCCCAACTAAAATCATCTAATAATAATATCTACGGTCAAAAAAACTCTCCTTTTATTAGATTATGAATGCTATAATAGATAGCAGCTATAGCTATTATAATAGATAGCCAAAATAACTTGATATCGCCAAGGGAAGCGGATTCACATATGACTTCTATATTTGCATTTCCCTTAAGGCCAAAAAGCTAATTTAAGGAAATTTTTTAACAGTGAGATGCACACCATATTAAGAACAATGTTGTCAATGTGGTATTGCAAATTGGTCAACTTCCCAAGTAAACCAAAACGTAAGAGGTTAATTGTTTTGAATGCCTTTCAGACTTTAATTATATTAATATATAGGACATAAANACTCCAACAGTGAAAACCAGTAAATCTGGATTGAACTATGATGATGATGAGTTTGTATCATGTCTTCAAATTTAGTTATTGTTTCAATTTCTAAATCAATAAACTTTTTTTTAAGAGTGGAATGACTAATCCATTCTAAAAAAATTTTATGTTATTTTTATTTGATTATGCATATAAATTTATTTGTACAATAAAATACAGAACAGTGTATTATACAAACCACATAGGTACTGATTTTATAATATATACTTCCAGTACTTACATGTGTTTAGCACAAAGATCAATATTATTTTGTTGAGCTTTATTGCATATTTCGACCCAAGTAGCATCTTTTCTGAGTGTAACCCGAATAGGCTTTAGTCTTTCATTAAGTTTCTCACAACAGACTTTCACTGCCTGTTTAAGATAAAACAAGGAAAAAATAAATATTAATAATTTTAAATAATAATATATAAAATAAACAAAAATGTTTAAAATATCTTACATAACAAATTGCTTCACTCCCAAGGCTACCTCCAGTGACAGCATTGTTTGGTGAAGTAATGGACATGGTAGGTTTGACAGTTACAAAGTCCACTGGTATACCTAATATGTAGGCAGCAACTTGTACAGCCTACATTGAAACATCAAGACAATAATATTACAATATGCATAATTTTAATTGGTAATTGTATTTTACTTTAAAACCAGCATTTGTGCAAAATTGGGAGCAGTTGGAATGCTGTAATATTAAATGAATCACTAACAAGTTTCATAACTATTGCAATGTTCTTTAGGGTATGACTATGAATTTTACAAGTTTATAAACCATAAATGTATTATGATTTCCTGAAGCTTACAAGCAGAAAAGGACAATAAAGAAAATAAATCAGCTCAAATAACCTGACTCAAAATTTGTTTTGAAAGAAAAAAATATACTTTTAGTTTTTAAGTATTTTTTTATATTTCTTGAAATAATAAGTGTATTGTAATACTAGAATGGATTTCTTAGAATATTATTTAATATTTTCTTATGTTCTATAGTATGTCTAAAATTAATTCTAATAATTGTTTAAATATAAGGTATTAAATGTTTTCAGCAATTTTCATTTCTTGTATTTTAATTTTCAAGTCATTAGAGTTATACTAAATGTTTTGATTGTGAAATTCATTATTAGTAGGGAACATTCGAAGTATTGTGATTTAATTGGGCCTTAAAGAGTGTGATCATTTTATTTTAATCATTCTATAAGTTCATTATACAGTTTTTTATTATTGCCTGTGATATTTTATTACAGCTCCTAAAACATTCATTAGTCTTACATTTTTTTTTATAATACTTATGAATTTTAAAATATTTACTATGTTAGTTTTTGTAAAATTAATTACCCTAATATAATATTTGATACTGGCTAAAAAACTATTATCTATATTACTACATATTTTGTAGTTGGGGAGGTCCACACTTCGCCAACACCAGCCACCACATCAAATTTGAAGACGCTTCAGTACTGGCCCGGGAAAGCAACTACTATCAACGGACCATCAGAGAAGCCATCAAAATAACGAAGAATCCGAAGAATATCAACAGGGAAGACGGATACAGACTCAGCAAGAACTGGAAACCAGCACTAGTCGACAAGAGGATCCAGCCAATCAGTGACCAGCTACCTGACTACTCCGGAGACCAGCAGCCGGAAGACAGGATCTACCAATGGGTAGGCAGGCTTCGCCCAAAGACCAGACTGAGCCGGGTATAAGTACCCCTGGATTTGAAGACAGCTCTCATTCTCTACTCAGCCCTGAAGAAGCCAAGATGTGAGAAAGCTCGGCAACTATCCACAACTTGACACGGTCCAACCCGGAAGAAGAAACTGTACATACATCTGACGACCGTGGAAGCCTATGTGAACATCTTACTCTTATTTTGTATTTAACTTCACTGTACTCATTTGCTAAAGTACTAAATTCCATTCCAAATTGTGAATTGAAAAGTGAACAATGTTTTTTCAGACATTTGTAATTTTGCTGGTTCTAATTTAGAATATTTGTTAGAATATATTACATATCCTGAGATATTTGTTATGTCATTGATTTCATAAACAAGAGAGGAGGTTTTAATTACAAGTAAATAAAAAGAAAGAGGACTTTAGTTACTCCACTTCTTACTGAAATTTAATATTATTTTAATTTATATATTAATTTGCACAATATTCATTGTGTTTATCCACAATACAAGGAGTTGATCCTTGTATAACATTTCTGTTGTTAACTAAAGGAGTGTATAAAAAAATGACCCTTTTTAAAGCAAATATTTATATTATTATTTCTTTGACATAAATTACAATTAATATAGTCTATTGTTACCTATCCTCATTAGCCATCTGCCAGCCAATTGTTCGATCCCACTCTAATAACATTTCTTAAGATGATTGTCAAAGAACTCTTGGACCAAAATTTCAACTTAAACAATATTATGTTATTTTTATCTTGAAGAAAATGGGTCAAATAAAATGGAGGAAAATGGAGAAAACAAGCAGTAATCGGATAGTGTAAAGTTAGACTATATGGTGGATGAGGTAGGAGTTAACCCATGAAGTTCTTTTCTTTGGCTTTTAATTAATGAACCTCTTCAGGTTGTAGGAGGAGGTTGTTGTCAGGTGGACCAGTTGGCATTAATATATGGTTTGCTCTACATAAGTTCTGTCAATAAAAAATATTGAAAATTTTGGTCTTAAGACCACTTATTAGGTCAAGAAGCAGTACATAAGAGTCCAGTGACAATCCATGGAAGGATGGTGTTAGGGAAGCTTTAGGCAGGCATGGCCTTGATTGGAGACAAAAAGGCGATGCTCATCAAGCACAGAGCATCTTGGTTGAGGAGGCAGCTGACTCCAACAGTGAAAACCAGTAAATCTGGATTGAACTATGATGATGATGAGTTTGTATCATGTCTTCAAATTTAGTTATTGTTTCAATTTCTAAATCAATAAACTTTTTTTTAAGAGTGGAATGACTAATCCATTCTAAAAAAATTTTATGTTATTTTTAATTGATAGTTCATAATTTGGGGAAATTGCATACATTTGTATTTTTCAGTCTGTCTAATCTCACTTTATTTCAGGTTCTGAGATGATCAATTTGTCTTTTAGACCTTAGTCTATGTTGAATTTCAAAATTTTTAATATGCTAAGTCTTATGTGGATGTTGAACTGGTCTTATAATTCATGAAATTTTAATTGGGTCTATGTTTTTAAACATGTATATCAGGTTTCCAATGAATGATATAAGGAGGAAAGTTTGAAAGTAGGAGCCAGCTAGCTAACAGTAATGTATTGAATGCAGAAAGATAGCACTGGAGTTCAGACACAAGGATGACAAAGTATACAAAATTGAAGGTTAAAATATATATATAAAGAAAAAAAATCGGAAAAACTACACAAATGGACATTGATAATAATAATTTATTTACCTTGGTATTAACACCTTGGCCCATTTCGATAGCTCCATGTGTTATAGCAACAGTACCATCCAGACCATATATTGAAACAAGGGCATAGAAGTTTCTACGAAACTTGAAGGGATAGTTCATGGGTACTATTGCAATACCTCTCTTCTTCCAGCGGTTTTTCTATTAGTATAAAACTGTTATAGTAAATTTTCCTGAATTTTAAAATTTTATTGACAAATGATAAATTACTTTATTTTTTAAACAAACTTAGAATATAAGATTAGCATTTCAAATAAATATTTTACTCTCTGAAGCACCAACATATCAGACAACCAAATCCCCATAGCAAAATCCCAAGATACCCAACAACTGTATAAATCTGTCTGCTAGCAATATTTTTTAAACTGAAAAAAATAATAAGTTCTTAACATTTTACTTTATACAGTGTCAAGTCTTGTTCTCAAACCAATTAGTCCATAGGAGGCCCTTTCATATGAGTTATAGTATCACAAATTTTCATTTAAAGATGAGTGTGTGTCTTAGTGTGTAAAACTCATGCCACATAAGTTCAACATTTTATTACAGAGACAATAAGTGATATATTGATCTTTAATGTTGAGACCTTCTTTTTTCTGATAATTTTGACCATTCTACTATAAAATGATCCTAGTAGGGAAGTGACTGCTCACATTTTAGATATACTTGTCTCCTTGACATAAATAATTAAAATCTTTCTTTTTATTTTTATTTAAAAAATACTTAACACATATACAGGGTGTTCAAGAAGGCTCAAATGTATTTCCTGCTTAAAGGGTTGATCTGAAGAAAAAATGTAAGAAGAAAAATAGTTTGTCCATCACTTCCAGTTTCAAAGTTTCATAATCTGCTAGGTTGAAGTTATATTTCGATTTTTTAGCTTATAATTGAGGAGAAATAGGAGCATGTGATAGGTCCTGTTTTCATACCCTTTCTATTGAAAATATTACCAGGAAAGTGAAAAAAGTATTTCCTTTTATTATAATAATAATGGGAAATAAGTAGATTTTCCAGGAAGCTTTTGCCATAATTTTAGCCTATCATAATGCCCATGTAATTATTTACAATAACTCGAACCCCTGGGACTTTTGTTTTTAACAAAATACAATTTTAAATACAATAAAAATAGTTTTAGCCAATCAGTCTAATCATGTGAGTATCTAAAGCTCTTAACACATGATTTTTGCCTAGATGATCTTTGGAAAACTAATTATTTCAAATTATCATAATAATAAAAAAATAATAAAAAAACAATTGATTTGCTGCCTGGCAATATTTTCAGTAGAAAGAGGTTGAAAAAGTGACCTGCCATATGCACTTATTTCTCCTCGATAATAAGTTAAAAACCTAAATATGACTTCCAAATAGCAGATTTAGACCTTGCACCTTTATTTTTCATGTTATGGAACTGCTGATTTAAGTTTCTTTTTTACCTTTTTTTCTCATTAAAACTGTGAATGAGAAATTAGGGGTCATCTGCAAACCCCTACTTTTAGACGTGCATGATGTGTCACCCTCATGTAGAACAATGGAAGAGTTAGATACACATTCTGAAACTAGTGGTGATATACTACCAATTTTTCCTCTTGCATTTTATGCTCAGATCAACCGTTAAGCAGGAAATGCATTTGAGCTGTCTTAAAATGAACACCCTGTAAAATCAATTTTGATACATTTAAAAAAATAAAACTTAGCAAAATAATACTATAGCACATATTTCCATAGTGTTTTTTATATCACTTTTGTTTCCATATCATACATATTTTATACAAATGTTATAGTTATTGTAAAAAGAAATAACAATTTGACTTGTTTATTCAACATTAAATTATAATATACCGAACCAACTAAAATAAAATAAATATACATATAATCGACTAGCTATCAACTGGTAAAAGTTGTTCAAAATGGAAACTGAACATTTTAGTAATATGCCTTTTATATGATTTGTGGAACATTTTATTTGAGTTACAATAAGTCTAGGCAGTAGGTTTAAGGCAATACCTCATCATATTATAAATTGTATTAATTCAGAACCTGATTAAAATCTGCAATTTCATTAAGCCGTTGGTCATAATCACTTATTTGCTTTAGTTCATAAAAAACATTTTTCAGGGTGGAATCTGATTTGTCCATATTAGCCAATCTCACAGAAAAAGGATCGTTACCAGTAACATTAGATATATGTTCCATGACTGTTTCAATAAATGCTACAGCCTCTGTTGAACCTGTAAAGAAAATATTTTTAAATAATAGTTACATTTTATTTATTTTTAAAAAAATTTAAGTCCTATTCTATTTTACAATTTCTTATACATCTATCAATAGATAGATATAGACACAGATCCCATGGGGATCATTAATAAAGAATTAACTAATAAATTTCAATATTAATTATATTGAGATCATCATAGTCAAATGCTCTGTTACAATAATCTCTTGGATCAAAGTTATGAAGCTCATAATTACATATCATTACATGAGTGTTGATTGAAAAGCCATCAATTAATGTGGGATTCACATGATGTAATTCCAGAACATAAAAGATGAAGAAAACAATTTCAACATTTCTCATAAAAATGCATGTATAACAGCTTAAGATAGGTCCCACTTTGGATATGTATTAGTGATATGGAAGCACTTAGTTTCAGAAATTAATAAGAGAAAAAAAGCTAATAAGATTTTTGTCATTTTCTTGAGGACCAGCAAGAGCATAGCTTTGAAAACCAAGTCTGCCTTGAGCCACTGGAACAAAGAAGTACTCAGTTTTTTAAGAGATGTGAAAAACCTTACCTCCATCTTCAAACTAATTCATTATATTGACTGTCCATTATGTCAACTATCTTCTTTTAAGTGCAACAGGTGAGAATAGGGTCTATCCATTACTTCCAGCTTTCATATCCAACTCAGTTCACTAAATATTGGTACACAACATCTAAATGCTCTGTCATTAGGAACAATACAAGGTCCTCTAATCCACAACCTTTCAGGAAAAAATTAATGAATATCGTTTAAGTATTGACACTGATTATTCTTGTTTTACTTGGTTGCTTCTGTTTTAATTTATTAAATCTTTAAAAAATTTATTTTATAATATTATATTTGATTCTTAAAAATTGATGTTACTTCAATAAGCAATGCTGCTGCTGTTGTAATTGAATAAATAAAGACCAGTACTAAACATCAGGGTAAACTGCAAAATATATTATTAACAACCCAACTTTCTAAATGTACTAGCAGCCCCTTATTTGATCAGCCAAACTAGAAGTAATCTCTTCTTTTTTTTCAGACTCCCCCAACCCAAATTGCAGCTTACAGTTATCTCAATTTAAATATTCTTTTTCCTCTAATCATGATTGCAGAGTATTTTCCTCAGAATACTCTTGTCTCCCGAAACCAGTTTTAGGAATTTTCACTAACCTTAGTTCTCATTTCCTATGCAGCAGTGGCTTCAAGAATATACATACAATTGAGTTTTGGGAAGACTAAATTCCCATACTCCATCACTTCTAACTTTTCTTTTTTCATTCCATCTGTCTCTCCTCACTTTCTAGTGGCCTTCTAATCAAAATGTTTCTCTGCCCTTATTTATTGAAACCTTGGTCAAATTCACTTTTCCCAAACTTTTCCATGAGCAGCTATCCTGTGTTTACAGCCCAATTCTTCTCATCTTTTCCACAAAACCCATCCCAAAATTGTTTGGTCCCTCTCTTAACTAAGACCAGTAGACTGGCAGTGATGTAAAATTCTTCTACCTTGCATTGATTTAGCTAATTAACTTGATAAAATTACAGAAGACAATTATTGTCAAATTTACTTACTCAAGTTTTAAAATTGAGATACCTTCAGTTTTCAAATATTCTCATAGTAGAGAAAAATTCTGCCTAGTGTCATTTGTTTATAATTTGGTGGTTACCTGTTCTGCTTCCTTCATGACTAACAGTGGCTGCAAGGGAGTTATAAAAAAAAAAAGAAGAAAAATCATGGGACAGTTTGTACTGGACCTCACATGGTGTGGTTGCAATAGCTGTAAAGGAAATTGGGAGAGAAGAGGCTAGGGAATTATGTCATTTCACCTCAGAACATCCCTGAAAAATATCAATAATGATGATGATGACATCAAATCCTTTGCCACTATTAGACACCAGTCAGTAAGGGCAACAACTATTCCTTGTAAGCCTAATCTCAGAAACTAAAGATTCTAAAGAGCTGGGCAAGGAGCATAGATCCCAAAATCCCACAGACCGATGTGCTTTAACAGGATCAGTCGTAGTTGTGTCCTAATTGGTGAAGATGAGGCAGAAAAAGAAATGAGATGCACAGTTTTCTCCAGGAAACTGGTGGTGGACCAATGCAGTAAGGAAGTAAATAAAGAATAGGGGTGAATATATCATAAAGAAACTTATGGATATATCTCGATATAAAAACAAAGAGATATAAAGTAGGTGGACAAATAAAATAATGGAAAAGTCAGGACATATAACAATATTTATTGAAATTCTTTAGATTATATTAAAATTTTCCATAAACATTGTACTGAGTCTACTAGCAGTTCAGTTCTACAGTCTGAAATGTGACCATAAACCTCCTTCGGAGAACTCTTCATACATCATTATCGCCTTCATGATGGCGTTGAAGTTAAGTCGAAACATAGGCAATAATAAAATAAAATAATTACCTAATTGTGGAGTATTTTATTTTTCTAATCCTTGCCAAAACCATGACTAATTTCTCCAGCATAAGACTCAACGGCCAATCAACCACCAACCATATTATAATTCAATTATAATTAAAATGTTTAAATTAATTTAATTCTATAATTTGGATAATATGATACCTGGGGCTCGGCAAAATGTGTAAGAAGCATTGTCAGATTTTACACCATAGCCAGTAAGATTCCAGCGAGAACTATTATAGCCATTTTTAATATGACTAAATGTTGTACCAATTACATTATCATTTATGCTATGCCCTTCATCTTGGTATATTGAACCATTCAAATACTGGATTTCTCCTTTTTCATTCACCTTAACCTTTTAAACAAAATTCAATTTAAAAAAAAAAATGAAATATGGGTAATATTTGAGGATATAAAAGTCACCTCTTTTAAAACTTAAGTCCCTAGGTATTCATTAAAGAATTCAAAATAATATGGAAATAATATTATTTAAAAAGAGAGCATATAATTTAGGGAGGAATAAATATTAAAGTTCACACTGATCTTATGATTAAAAGTACTAAAAAGTTTGTTTACACAGTGAAATTACTTTTAGTGTAAACTGATTTTTGACTTATTGACTTGCTTGAAAGAAAGAGAGAGAGTGAGTGAGAGGGAGAGCGACAGTGACCCTGTTGGATGAAGGTGCCTTATGAAACCCCACACACAGCCGATTTCTCGTTTCACAATTGTGCCTGAAATCATGCCTTGGAGAGTGTCGGAATTATCAAAATAAAACTGCAGAAAAATATCTTATTAATTCAAAGTAACTCCTGATAATAGTTAATGTATTCTTAAAGTTGAATTTTTTCTAAGGTATTTGAACTCAGTTGTTGTTCGATACACACATTGAAAAGGTCATATCACAAATTAAGATTACAAGTGACTTCCTAAACCATGTGGGATTTTTATACTTGCCTTTCCTCTCGTATATTATTAGTTCATCCTTACCCCTCTCCCTCTTTAAAAATCTAATACAATTTTCAGGCAACTCCATAATTCACCATATGACATCCAGCCATTCTATAATTCAAGGATTCGTGCTCCCCTGTAGAAGATGGTAACTCTCCCCTAAATGCCAAATCTTCCAATGCATCTCCAAAGTCAGGTTGAACAAATTGATAGCCAGAAATTATTTTTGTCAAAGCTTCCTATGAATGTGAAAACAGTCCTTGGACTCATTCTGAACATGTAATTGGCACCTACATCTTCAATGTAGTTGATCCAACCAAACTATTATGAGGACTCTAATAGACTCAAGAAGGCTAGTCTACAGCTTACCTCTGCATTTATAGACAGGCAGCTTCAGTCAACAAAGAGATCATTTTTAGCATTCCTGGGCTTTATTTCTTTTAAAAACAGAATGGTGGATCAACATGGTTTTACCTCACTTATCATGAGCTCTCTTATCTAAGTGCAAATAGCACTTATTTATTTTATAGGACTTGTGGAAAGACTCCAAACATTCATAATGATGTTGCACATGTATTTTGCTAGCTGTTCACTGCCATATTTAACTTTTTATACTGTTATTATGACCTGAAGCTTTATTATTCTTCAGGGTCTGTGTTGTCATTTACTCATAATCAAAATCTGGAGATTCTATTTCCTAAGGGGATCTATCGCATGCCATCTAAGCATAGTTCTTTTTACCTTGAATAGAACAAAAGTTCTCTTTCCATATAATTTAGCTACAGCAAGGCTATGATCAAAGTCTACGCTAACTCCACTGTAGAAGTAAAAGTCTATTATGAGGATATATGTCCCATTTGGATTGTGGTGATGCTTTCAAATTCCAAAGGGAAATCATTCTTTAGAAACAAAAATGCTATCTGCAGCATGCACTCTTGATTCTGCTAGTCTGGCCACTTTCATTGTATATGCCATGAATGCTGTACATTCTGATGATAAGGAAAAACTGCATCCTACCCAATCAGAGCATTATCTTCTCTCACAATGACTTGCTTATCATATCTAAATCAATTGTCTATGCATTTTCTAATATGTAATAAAACTCATCCTTTACTGCATCCTCTATTCAGGGCACTTAACAGGCTGAAGAAATGGAACCTTTCTTTGATGTGTACATAGTATGTATAGCTATAAAGCACTATAAACCCAAACACTTATTGATGACAAATCCTACTCTATTTATTATATATATATATTATTTACTTTTTGTTTAACTGAATATAAAGCATTAAACACAAAAGTAGCAAAAATTAAAAATATGGTATTTAAATAAGACGCTGGAACAATCCCATTATACTTTCTTTAAATTTCATATAAACTAGAATATTTCATTATAGGCTTGATTGATCAATATCAATGAAATTTTTCTAATTATTCTTTGTCTTCCCTTATGTAATTGTGGGCATCAAGGTGCCTAAATAAATTCCAACTTTTTCCCTTTCCTTTTGGTTCTTACATGATCTGTTTCATCAGCAGGGAGATTTCTGGCTCTTCAAGAGGGTTTTTTTCCCCTTTTTCCTCTCCTTGAACTTCTTAGTTCTTAGGATTTTTGCCGCTAGAAATTTTTGGGATGTCCTCAAGTCTTCTTCCAGTGATATTCATAGAACTTATTTCTTTAGTTCTATGTCACTTCCAATGCAGCAGACATAGCCAAACCACTTTAGACAATTGGAATTGAATGTGAAATAGCTTTAATCTTAAAATTGAGGCAACCAATAAGTTAGTAGAGTATTTTGCTATCATTAAAACTGCTAGCAGATACATCAAAATAGATATATTTTGAAAATGTTTGTAACCTCACACATTATTTGCCCATTTCTGACCTGATCACTTCTGAATTTCTCCACAGCTCTCTTGAGAAACTTAATTTCTGGTGTGGTAAAGCAGCTGATAAACTTATCAAGCATAACCCAACTTTTGCTTCTGTATGTAAAGATTGGGAGATACAGAGATTTGTAAATATGCCTTTTAGTCTCCATACTTACTTTTCAGTGATTGACTATGGTGATAAATTTTATTTATATAAGTAAAAATTATAAAACTAATATTATGTTTACAAATTTTTACTCTTATGACAATGTTATCTCTAGGTTCATTATAAGACAGTTGAGACAACACTGACTCCTCAAGAAAGAATGACAGACTCTCAAATAGTCAGTTTCATGTCTACTTAATTAGAATACACCAGAAGTATTAGTCAAAAAGCTTTGGATAAATATGAAAAATTTCTACTGAGAGAAGGCAAAGTTTTTTCATTACCCGCATCCAAAGTTCTTCATATTTTCTATTTTCTTAGATGGTAGTAATGTTTAAAAACCTTAAAAATTGTGTCTGAGAAATTTGAGTGCCCTCTCTCCGTTACAATCCCAGTTGTTAAACAAGCAGCCATAGTAAGCTTTCATCCTTTTTGTAAATTTTGGCTTCTAAGATTAAAGTTCTTATTTACCTTTCTTTATGAATATTTAATTAAGTCAATATGTATGGGTAATCTGCTCAGTTTACACTTTGTCCTGTATGCCATGCTATTACTCTATTTTACATCAGAGTTCATAATATAACATTATAAGTTTGCCTGTACAAATTTTCTAGTAGAAATGGTTCTTACCTCATATTTTCCAAGTACAGGAGGCCTTTTTCCGCTCCATTCCATATTAGTCTCCATATTTAGGACGATTCTGCATGTTCTTCGAAGTAAATAAGCAACCAGAGAAGCAATTACACTGACATGATTATTTCGGTTTATCTTGCAACCATAGCCCCCTCCCAATCGCCGTACTCTTATATCAATTCTGAGGGGAAAAAATTTAAAAGATCAATTATGGGTGAAATTTATTTGACCAATTTACTGTTTTTAATCAATTACAATAAAAAATGTTTTAACTAATGTAAATCACTTTTATATGTTGGGCATAATCAAAGCAATCTATGGAGACTTCCATGCTGTCAATACAGGTCCTCATGCACCTCTGTTAATTAAAACTCTGAGCAGGTTTTTATAATGAATTAAAGTCCTGGCCAGTATCAAGAGTATTTTCTAATACATAGACCTATATATAACCCCTTTCATATGAATGTAAGATGGTTGCATAGAAAGTAAAAAATAAATAAATACAAATAATAAAATAATTACAATAAAAAGGTAAGAATTAAAAAAAAAATTGTTTCTATTTTAATCTAGGTAAATAATTTTTAAACATTTACTAAAATAGTAATATGAAAGAAAAAGATTGTGCTTCTTTTATGGTGCCATTTTGAAGATCAGTTGAAAATTTTTCAAAAAATCATTTCCTGAGGGCAATGTGAATTGCTTCCTTTCTTTACTTTTACTCAATAAACTTTGAAGGAAAATGAATTTGAGTACAAATATATTAATTACAATAGTAAAACTAATGTATTATTTAACTTGATATAGTTAGCAGATAACACATGCTTTAAACACTGCTGAAAAATAACATTAGGAAACATATTTTTTGTTGAATTAGATCAGACACTGTTTTTTCACTAATTCTTGGCATCTGAATCTGAGAGTAACCTCAGATTTTGTCTATCACGTCAACATTTTAATCTACAGGATATCCTCAGAAATCATAAAAATCATGCATTTAAAAGAATATAAAGCAAAAACATACCAAATATGCAGTTTACAAAAAATTAATGTAAGTTTAATTAAGTTCATATGTATAAAATTGTTTAATAAATGAACAGTACTTAAAAATTAAAGATAAAAATTTGTGTTTGTAGCTTTTTCTGGAGTGTTTAGTTTGTGTAGATTCCCGCTTGATACTCCAACAATCGTCAGCCATCATATGTACGTCCCATCTACCTTGATACCTTGCTTCCATGACTCCCAAATCTTGATGGAAACGCTCACCCTGCTCATCACCCACTGCACCAAGATTGTCCGGGAAATTAGCAAGGTGACTGTGTAAAAAATGCAATTTAATGCTCATGTTGCAACCTAGCTTTTGGAAGCATTCCAAGAGTTGCAGGACAATTTTGGAGTAATTCAATGCTCGAGTATTTCCAAGAAAATCTTTAACCATGTTTTTGAATGCCAACCAAGCATTCTTTTCAATTTCTGATATTGTTACCACCAAATGTTTGTCTGCAAGAAGCTGTCGAATCTGTGGGCCAACAAAAACACCGGCCTTTATCTTTTTAAATGACAGGCTAGGAAATTTCGACACAAGATACTTGAAACAGTCTCCTTCAGTTGGCAAAGCAAATGAATTGCTTCATGAGACCCAATTTTATATGCCGAGATGGAAATGTAATGTTCTTTCTGTTGACAAGTGGCTGATGCACAATGTTTGGATCCCCTGGCCACTGAGACCACTGAGATCTCGTACCAAATCATTTAGCTCTTGTTGTTCGAATCCCTTACATGCTCAATGTTGAAATCTTCATCGTTGGAGTCACTTTCATCTGCACCATATCCGTATTCCCCTTATTCGAAGGAGGGAAATTAATGAATTATTTCAATGAAAAACTGGGACGGGGACTTTGGCTGAATGCGGTACTGGGGTTATAGCTGACGGTAAACTAGGATACTATTATTTTACATTTGTTTTTCTTGTTATATCCCGATGTTTTCACTATACAAAAGTAACAATCACTTGAATGATCTTTGGGCTTACGCCAAATCATAGGTATACCAAATGGAAGCTTAGCACATGGTCCCTTGGTCCATATCTGTAAACCCTCAACACACTGTTTACACACTTTATGAGGTGTCCATGCTTTATCTTGATCACCAAGTTTCACTTTACTCTTACTTTAATTTTCCTATTACAAATACTTATTTTTTAATACAACTAGGACTCATTTCTTACTTATTTTGAGGAATATTTAGAGCACCACTGATAGCCTCTTGAACAGTAGAAGGCCATTGGGTAGAAGCATATACTTCCAAGTGATCTTCAACAGGGATCGCAACACATGATTGAGTTTCCATAGTATAATGATACTGCGATTTTAATTCAATAGTTCCATCGAGTGTATGCTTGACATCCACTAAAAAAATTAAATAAATAGACAAAATATATTTTATAAAATGTTTTGTATTGTCATAGGCCTGCCCCTTCGCTTGCCTTTACCTCCGCTATATATCACTTGATGGTAGTAATTACCACCCACCATAAGGCGTTAATGGAGGAAAAAAAAAAACTCCGAGTCTCAAACCGGGACGTGGAGATGGAGAGCCCTGTACTGAGACAGTGGCCTTAGTGAGGGAGGGGACAGATAAGACAGACAAGTCTGAGCCCTGCCTGCCCGCTTGGGGCTTGTCTTTACTTACTTGGGGGTGATGTCGGTGACCTATCTTCTCCAAACTTCACACACTTGTTGAGCGCACTTATTTCTCATTGTCTTTTAGTTTTCAGGCCATTACACTGACCTATAAATAGTATTTGATAACTGGGAGCTACACAAACGTGGTGTTCACTGGCCGGAACTCACTGGTACTCTCCAAAAAAAATTAAATGATTTATTTTTATCTCTCAAATAAATTGCTTGGTCCAAGTAAAGCAATTTTTCATTAACATTTATAGTGTTTAAAACAATAAATGCTAGGGAATAGAATGAAAAATCTAAACTGTCTCACCATGGACTCGAACCTGGATCTCCTGCTATCTGCCCGGGGGCATGCTATGGACATCAGGATAGCAGGAGTTCCAGGTTCGAGTCCATGCTGAGACAGTTTAGATTTTTTATTCTATTCCCTTGTATTTATATTCTAAAATTAATGTGGGATTAAATACCACAAAAAAAATATTTATAGTGTTTAAATTCAAAATAAAAGTTACATAGTTATTCCGTTAAAAAATCAAATGATATGATCCAAACTAGGCAAACAAAAGAAGAATGTTCAAAATAATTAAATTTTTACTTCTAAATATTGTAAAATATAATCATATTCAAAGTATTAATAATGCAGTGAATGATATCTAACAAATGCTCATTCAATAAGAAACAACATATTTAAGAAACCTACTTAATTTAAGTAACATTTATATGAGTTTTTAGCATATAACCTCTAATGGAGCAAATTTAAAGTTAATATAAGGTTTCTTACTCCCTTCTTCCCTCGAAGTTATTTCTGCTAATTTCCTGATTCTATCAGTCTTCCTGTCATCGATTATTTCTTTTATGTCTGTAAAAACTTTTTGTTGATCAGAGTAGTGTATTTTGACTAATTTTGTTGCCCAAATTGCAAGTTCAAGGGATTCAGCAACAATTACACCTACACATTGGCCAGCATATTCTGAACGACCATCAATAAACACCTAGAATAAACAACTAATACTAATAAGGGATACAGAAATATAAATTAGTTTACATAGTTAAATAAGTCAATTTATATTTATATATTAAATTTATTTATTTATATTATATTTATTTGTAAAATATATATTAAATATNATTAAATTGAGCTATAAAACCTCATTATGCATATATAGAATAATATTTTTTTTACAAAAATTAAATAAATTTGATTAAAACATGCCTGACATCTAATTATTATCTATGTATTTATATTTATATATAGAATGATTATAAGAGCTTGATTTTTTTTAATTATTGAGTTAATATTATTCTTAATTTTACAATGTAATAAATAAATAAAATATTAACCAAAATAAAATAAATATTAAAAACTGAATTATGGTGATTGGAATACTTTTTACATGTAACTAATAAAATGTTATCAATTTTACTGGGAAAAAAAGAATATAGACTAAATCATAAATAATTATAAAAACAGTATGCTATCATATGCTTTAAAATGTTTAACCCAGCAGACAATACTAATATTTATTTGCTCTGTGCCCCTGTTTCCTACCAGAAAATATATTATTATTCTGACTGAAGCATGACTTGTCCAGCTCCTGATCACTTCAACCCATAGGATTTTTTATGACAGGTAAAGATCTTAAACAGTTAAATTGAGATTAGAACTTTTTTATTACTATTAAAAAAGGTCAAAGTGCCACTTAACTTTATCTAAATGCAGATAAAACAAAAGCTAAATTTCAAATGAATTCAATTACGAATTATAATTCTAAGCTGAGCAAATAAAAAATTCCATTTTAACTGCTCTTCCAACTTTGATATTATTGCAATTCATACAGTAACATAGAATTATTGCTTGAAACTCAAATGTGAAATATATGCTATTTATGTTAAATATAATTTAACCATTATATTTGATGTTCAAGTTGCCCTTGTAGAAGGATTTGACTTTTTCTTTTTCTTTTTTTAATTTAGTACACAAAATATCATTATTATGAAAATCTTAAATATTGGGTATAAACATTGATTAATTAATAACTAAGAGTAAACTCTATGTTCTGTATAAATTCGTTCCTGAAAGACCCTACCTCTTCTTTGATTTTTTAAATATTTATTATCCCAACATATCATTATGGTGATAATTTTAAATATGACATAACAATATATAAAAATGATAACATAAAAAATGATATATCTATTTAACTTCTTACTTTCCCACCTACTCACTCACAGATATGGGAGTAGTAAAAATAGGCTGAGGCGATCATTATCAGAATTATACAAATTTGATGAAACTTGAAATCAAAGTTGAACATGATTGCTAGACTGTATTAGTGTGAAGTAAAATTAAAATAATTAATTAGTTCATATATTTATAAAAGCATCTATATCATGACTAAAGAATTTTGTACCCTTCAGACAATGCCAATGTTTAATTGCACAATGTTTTCTTGTTCCACACTACACAAGACCTTAATTAATATAGTTTAAGAAATTATAAGGCAATTAAGATCAATTTCTACTCACAACTTCTTGAGTGAATCTCTCATTCTTTGGGAGAAAAGAATTTCTACCTGGAATGTCTTTGGCGGAGAAAAATGAGATTACTCCAGGTATTTCCTATAAAAGGTTCAAAATGAAAACAAACACCATAAAGTGGGATATTTAATGACACAATTAAAAGTAATAGTAGTTACATTAAAATAGTGAGAGCTATCTCCTTTTATTTATTTAATTTTTTATAAACAATAATTCTGAATTAAAAAAATTTAAGTCTTTTTAGGCTAATATTTCCCATGCCCATTAGTCTCATTAAAGATAGAAATATAAGGAAGTAACTAATATTGCTAGAATTAATTAGTATTCTATAATTAGTAAAAGTTATTTGTTCATCTTATGTATTCTATTGGGAAAAATATTGGAGGTAAATGATGGTATAGTATTTGTAACTCTCGTTAAAAACTATCTTAAATACACTAAACTAAATAGGGTGATAACTACGAACTTTTTATCAGCCACTCTTCCACTTATGGAATATAAGTTAAATAATTTGCTTTAATGTTTTACAGACACAATTTTTATATATTATATTTTAAAGACCCATGAAAAGCAATAGAAGTTTTTTTTTTAATTTGCAAGATTATAGACGTTTGGAGCTTATACAGCTTTTAATAGGTTCCCAATATTTTCTTTAAGTTCTCATAGTTATCAGTTTTGTGGAAATGGAAGTGATACAGCTTTCAAACAAAATTTCCTGCTAAAAACCTGGAAAGAATTAATATTTAATCAAATGGAGAGTTTTTTGACTGTAGATATTATTATTAGATTTTTTTTTNTCCTGTACATGCAAGCCGCATCATTGACTTTTTGTTCTTTTTACAAACGCCATTTATCAATATTAGCACTGATTTATTTTGAGTTTAATCGTAGCTAAACAAAAATGGCAAGTAAACAAAGGACAAGATAACTCATAGTTGGCGTTCTAGAAAAAAAATATATATGAATGGATCGTATTTTTAGCTACTGCTAAGTAGGATCAGCAAAGATCTATAAAAAAAAAATTAAAACTCATGACATGGCATTAACTTGAATAGCCTGATTTCTTTTCAGGATCTGCTGAAAGTAGTCAAAGGAATAGCAGTAACATTGGTTTTAATTGTGCAATAGGGGTATTTATAGAAACAGAAATAAATAAATGAAAATATAAGATTTTACCAATGCTAAAGATGGGTCAATATTAGACACAATGGCATTAGCTCTGTCCGTAAGAACTAGTTGTCCCCAGACCTGGCGTGGCAGATCTGGTGTATCATTTGTATATTCTGCCTGCCCTGAAAGAGTAAGAAGAAACAATTTCAAACATAGCCAAGAATATATTCAATTACTTGAACTAGTGAATTTGTTCTTGAACTAATTTAGTAAAATATACATTTTAACATCAAGGAGACATACCCAAACTTTTTTTTTAATTTTTTTTTTTTAATCTGTTAGAAATTGTTATACAAATATATAAAAATGTTAAATCTCTTTGAATGGATGTCTATTCCATTGAGTTGTTGTCCATGATGCCTTTGCCAATAAAGGCTGTTGTTATAATTAAGTGGAATTATAAACCTCATTTCTAATACAATATAATTCTAATCTAAATCATCGATCAATGAGTAATGTGTATTCCCAATACCAACAGGAAATTTCCTTGAACCATGTGCTACAAACTAAATTAAAGTCGTTTTAAAATATTGCACAAGTCATATTTAACCCAAAATAAATGGACAATAAGCTATTTATCTCTTATATCTAACATTTTTAATTACAAGTTTTTTTTTAAAGACCTAAGACACAATGTGTTTTCTTTTCATCAATTTTGTCTGCTCTTGTAGATGATTATTCCATTGTAAATTTACATTAATCAGTATTCTGTTTGTATGGCCAATCATTATTTTTAATCTTTAAAATATATTAAAAGCCTTTCTTACACATTTAATAAATTCCTGGAGAAATTAATTAATATTGTACATGACAAAAATTGATAAAATTGAGATGCCTAGCTCTATCTCAGAATCAGGGTCCAGGACATACTAGAGGAGGTTTCAGAGCTGCTGTTTACAAGCTCATATAACCAAATATATTAACTTATTATTGTGTAGCAATGGTCTATAAAAGCTGTTGAGAATTCAAAAATAAGTCAAGCATGGAAGGTTATGTTTCTCTTAACTTTATAGATAATTCCTTAACACTTTTTATAAGATGAGTTGGTTAACATTAGAGTACACGCTCTGGCCTTGTGGTCAATCAAATGTAGAATAATGATAATATTGTCTCTCAATTTTTAATTTATTTAGAATAATAAAACTCTGTATACATGATTAATAATCATCATGTCAAACTCGATCAGTAAGAAATTGTCATAATAATATTACACTAATAAAAATCTTCAACAATTTGTAGAATAAATGATGATAAAGTGGGCAGAGGGGAGTAAAAATATTTTTTTGCATACAATTATCTGGACCAGGTTAGAGATATATCGGAGTACAATATGAGATAATAAAACGTCAATACTTTTATAACCAATATCAATTGCTTGATCACAGCAAGTACAGTGTTAGCTACAACTTGATGATTACTAAAGGTTTTATTATGGCAAAAATGCCTCTCATTATATGTTAATTGCACGAGTTTAAGGCCAATTTACATGTATATTTTTATTTTAAAATCCCTTTTAACCATTTAGGGTAATTGAGAAATGATTAAAAGTTTGCAAGACAATGACTTTTCAATTTAGGGGAGTTATGAATTTTTAATAAAATATTCAATGAAAATGTATTGTTTGCAATTCATGATTGAAATGAATTGTATGGGGCTTATATTGTATAATTTTGTCTGCATTGTACAGTGTTTTGTGTAATCCTGTGGCACAGTATGAAAGATTATAGAGAGTGGTTTGCTAAAAAAAAGTCAGTAGTAAATCAGTAAGTTTGCTGAATGCTTAACAGGTTAATTGCCACGGCATTTTTCAGAAATCTGGTCTAAAATGAAAATTGTATTTAATCATGTTATATTATTTAAAATTCTAATTCAAGTGAATAGTTATCATCAAAAACCATACAAAATGTGTTAAAAAAAGTCTTATGAGTTATATCGTAGTTGGCTTTGGGAACAAAAATCTCTTTGGGGAAGCCAACTATGAATTAATTTTCACGCAGACACACACAAATATGCTTCTACCAGTCGCTTCTCTCAAGCTGAATCATGGATATGCATTCATGTTTGATAGTAGTATCTCAGAAATTGTCGAGTAGATCTCATTTACGTATTTCTTGAGTGCTTTATTTTATAATTATTGTTATAATTAAAGTATAACAATTATCAAGAACCCAATATGGATAAGAAAAGACAGCTCACCCAAAATGAAATTGAGTGCTACGTAAATCCAACTGATTCTGAACTTGACGGGATTTTCGGTGAGGATGTTAATGACAGTTGCAATTATGAACCTTCTCAGAATTCAAGTAATAGTAAAGATGAAGTCTTCAAACCTAAGGTTGATCTCAAATCTGAAGGTAATGATGATGAATCCCAAGCAACATCAAATCCATATGATAATTTGTGGATAGAAATTCAACATAATCCTGAATTATTTATTTTCCAAGAAAATAAGCATGTGAAATTGAATACCACAAATTTTATAGTACAGTATAAATTCTTGTAGACTTTTTTGTTCATATATTAATAAATTTCCTGTACATGCAAGCCGCATCATTGACTTTTTGTTCTTTTTACAAACGCCATTTATCAATATTAGCACTGATTTATTTTGAGTTTAATCGTAGCTAAACAAAAATGGCAAGTAAACAAAGGACAAGATAACTCATAGTTGGCGTTCTAGAAAAAAAATACAATCTATAAGTTATCTCGTAGTTGGCAGTCATTGGCAACGAGTCAGCAATCAGTCATTCAGTTCATGATGATTAAAAATTGATTTTACTTTTTCAGCTTCAGTTTAAATGATGGAAAAAATAATTAATCTGAAAGAAGAAGAAATTTTTCAGGTATAGGCACAACAGAAGGCTCATTTTTCACTGAGTATGTATCAGTATTGCACTGGCATCTGACTTCATTCAGACTATTACGATATAGTAGGCATACTATTATGTAGGTATACTATTATAGTAGGTATACTATTATATTTATAATGGAGTGAAAACTATTTTACCTGAGCATTGGATAAGTGCTTCTATTTTTGATATAGGCTTGTTCAGGGGCCATATTTTCTGATTGGTATCAAAGTCTTGTTTACCAGAGCTGAGAGGGCGCTGAAGAAGAGTACCTCCTCTCTTATAAAAGTCATTTATTTTTTCTGGGTTCATAGACAAAATGAACTAGAAAGAGTTATCAGATTTTAAAATATATAATAGTAAACTTTGGTGTAATTAAAGTAATAATTATATTAAATTGTGATATTATTTTTGTTTTGAATCTTATATAATACATCATAAGTACTTCATAGGTAAAAATTGAGAATTCATTCAATATTAATAATTGAATTATATACTTTAATAAGGCTATAGAACATTATAACTTTTTAACCTATACATAAAAACAATCAAAGGAGTTAATTATCTTCTTTTTTTTTCAAAGAGTTAAGAATTGAGAACATGTAGTTGAGAACATTTGGTGTACCAATTAATCTTTTGGCTCAAGATATCAGGAAGCTACTGTAAAGAATTATGCATTTCTCTTAATTTGGTATTAGTAAATCTAAATTATTTTGAATGAATGAGAATTACTCTAAACTCAACAACTCTGCATAATTTTTATGTAGAAAAAGAGTTATTCAGCCTAATACATATAATATATTTTAAATGCTTTTATATCATGTTGTTATTAATGAAAATATTAGAACACTGGAACATATCTATTACCAAGGATCCAATTTTAAAAATTATTAACAAAATCAACATTACATCCTAAATTTGAATGTCCCTATCCCAAATGTTATGATTATAAATATAAATTATACTCATTCATATTTTAATTAAAGAATCAAAGGTCTGTTCCAAGGTAATATCACTCAAATTATGAGAATACAAAAAGCTAATATCAACATATTTACCAAATTGCAACTTTCAGATTAAGTCATGGAATGAATTAAAATCGAATCATGAATAAAAGAATAATTTAATTTTAATCTAACTAAAAAAAAAGTTATTATAGAAAAACAAAAGCATCACAATCCCTGCCTCAGCAATTTTTTCTGATATGATAAAGGATAATTAAAACCTTAATAAATTTCACTATATTTATTTCAATGTACAGTGAATAAAGAGTTAAGCTCACATTTGATATCTCCGTGTATTTAAAGCTAAAATACATATATGGTTGTTCCATAAATCTTAATAGCTGCCTGAGCAGATGCTCCTTCAGACATTACTTGAAGAATTTATTCAAAAACATTGAATTGACATTTTATATATTGTACCTTGTAAAATAGAGACTGAGCAAGGCCTTGCCTGAATTCTGGACTGGCATCAGGAAGGATATGGTCTGGTTTGAGCTCTGATGAGAGAATTCTTAAAGCTTCCTTTAAATTTTTTTCATTCAATAGCTCCTTACCTATAAAATTTACAATAAAATGTTATGAAAAAACCTAATCAAATAAGAAAAAGTGTCTTCAGAAAGATTGCAGAGTGAATATATGAGTTGGCTGGAGATTTAAGAAAATAAAACATTCAATAGCCTGAGTCCAGTAAATGGTGCCAAATAACCAACTGATAATTAATGTACATAAAAAAAGCATTCTTCAACCAGTAAATACCTGTCAAGAATTCTTCACATCTAGCTGCATGTATCTGAAACAAATAAAACTAGTTTTCAAGTAACATGGTTGCTAGAAAACACAAAATTAGAAATATACCTACAAAAAGTAGGCAGTCTAGAGTTCTGGTCTAACATAAAGTTTTAAATTTTAACAAGCATTTTTTAAAAATTTCATTTTTATCAAATAGGAAACTGCAGATTAAATTAATATAATAAATAAAAGTATAGCTTCATAAATTACACATAAAGTGTTACTCATTATTTCATAAAATTTTTAATAATTATTGAAATCCAAGTTTAGATGCTCAATTAAACACAGCCCTCAGAAGTTACTGATTTATTAAAACCTACCAGAACATACATTAGTGTGGAATATTGCTATCGTGACACAAATAGAATTAAAGTTGTTTTAATTTCTGTCTTCCTGTTCTCTCAAAATAACTGCTGAACAAATTCAGATTATGTTCAATATATAAGTATTATACTTAGACCAAAAGTGACATTAATTCAATAGGGATATGTTAAAACATTTTGTCTGAGGTGGTCACAGTGGTATTTATGCATTGAGGCACAAAGCAGCAATTTTTTTATACTTTAACATAAATTAATAATTTTATACCATCATAATTATGATATAACCTCACCGTTAAAATATCAAAAAGCTAAAGTAAGGTGATTATTCATACATAATGAATAGTTATGCCATGGGCGATGACTAGTTGGCTCTAAAACTTATAATGAATTATAATATAATTGATCATGTGTTCTAATTTAGGTAGCCTAAAAATCATTTACTGAGGATACTTGATCTATTATCCATATTCAGATAGAAGTATCCTTATTTCTATTGATATAGTTAACCTATATTCCAGTGTCCCACCTAAAGAGGTGTATAGGTTGATTGAATTACAAATGAACAAATGTAATCCTTTCATAATGCAGGAGTTACTCATGTTATTTAGGATTAGTCTGGAACAGAACTACTTTAAATTTCTAAACAAGTTCTATGAACAAAAAGAAGGACTTCC
The DNA here is from genome assembly GCA_000696205.2 of Oncopeltus fasciatus. NCBI lineage: Eukaryota > Metazoa > Arthropoda > Insecta > Hemiptera > Lygaeidae > Oncopeltus > Oncopeltus fasciatus. The sequence goes on along the minus strand of KZ807684.1, from coordinate 283,329 downwards.
AATGGGTTATATGTTGATTACATAGAACAAAAATTAATTCTTTCTGATACTAATCCATTTTTTAAGTATATAAAATTTTGGGTGCGCTATGTGGATGATACTTTTGTAGTTTTTGAAGGTGTAAGAGAAGAATTGGACAACTTCCTCGAATTTTTAAACAGTATCAATAAATATCTAAAATTTACATTGGAAGTTGAAAAGGACAGTAAACTAAGCTTTCTTGATTTGAGTATTGAAAAGAAAAATGATAGATTGGAGTTTTCAATTTTTAGAAAACCCACATGTTCTGACATATGCATTCACAGCACTTCTAACCAATTTTCAAAACACAAAATGTCAGCTTTTTACCACATGGCCTACAGGCTCTACAAAATACCTATGTCCCATGAAAATTACTTAAAAGAGAAAAATTACATACACCACGTGGCTCTGACAAACGGATATAAAACATCTGACATTGATGAAATTTTGAATAAAGTACAAAGAAATATCCTGATTAAAGATATGGAGGGGTGTAAAAATTTAGTTCCTAAAATCTGGCAGTCACTTCCGTTCCTAGGTTCTATTTCCTGCAACATAGCAAAAATATTGAAAAAAGAAGGACTAAACATTGCGTTTAAAAGTGGAAAATCGCTGAGAACTTATCTCTGTAACGGAAAAGACAGCGTGGAGTTAAGTGAGTCCTCCGGTGTCTACCGATTAGAGTGTGGTTCTTGCTCGGCTTCGTATGTTGGTAGAACACTACGGAAATTAAATGTACGTTGCAAAGAGCATTTGAAAAGAAAAGACTCAAAGTTTTATGAGCATCTAATCACAGAGGGTCATTTGGATGGTGCTCATAAAGTAACTCTTTTGCATAAAGAACAAAGAGTCAGAAAACTAAATAAACTGGAGGAAATAGAAATTTTCCTGGACAAGAAACGGGGTAATAATAATCTTAACGCTAAAGGAGAGGGGGTGGAAGTTAAGATAGTGGGTGAGCCTCCACCCGATGTACTTTTAGCCAGTAGAGGCCCCAAGCCCGTGGAGATAGCTTCTTTCATTCGTAAGTAAATGAGACTTTTGTAATTTTAATATGATTTTGTTTATTCTGTTATTTGTTATTTTCTGACTTTAAATTTTAATATGTTGACTTCTGAGAAAATATTTTAACTGTTTTTTTTTTAAATTTGTACATAGTTTATTTAAAATGTTAGTTTTTAGGATTTATATAAATTATTATTCACTTCAGTGATTTTGTTTTTTGTTTGTAGTGCTTCTGAAGATGACCTTTTAAGGTTGAAAGCGCTAAAGTGTATTTGAGAAATATATATTGTGGGAAAGACAAATTGGCTTTTCATTGAGTTCATAATACTTCAGTTGACCAAATCTCAAACCCCTTCATGAAAGGCTTGAGTTCCCTAACAACTATATGGTTGGCAGCTTTTTTACAGGTATTGTCACTTTAGAGATGTATTGAAGCTGAACAATAATTTTTAAATATTTGTAATTTAACTAGAACTAGAATAGTATTGGGAAAATAATAGTATTATACAACTTACAAAATTTGGTGCTATACCACCAAAAAGAATAGTTGGTTTTTCCAGTACATTGTATATATTTTTCTTGTCTGTTTTTATAAGGAATCCCGCATTCACATAAGCATGGGCATTTTGAGCTCTTGGCATAACCTATAAATAAAATTTTTCATTGAAACAAAAAGAAAAGTAGTTATATATTCTATAACAGAATGAAATTGAATTAAATAAGAAACAATCTTTATCATAATAATAATCACAATTTCTCAATTCATTTTAATTCAAAGCCAACTTATTGTTCATTGTTCATAAGTTGATGAATTTACTCAAAAGTTCCTGTTTGTGGGAATGGATGTGTTTGTCTATGTGTGGGTGTGAGGTAATATAATCAATGTTCATTTATCTATTTTCAGTGTAAATGAAGTAAGTTTAGAAAATCAAAACAGTTTAACATATTATAGCTATGATTGTGATTCATATTACAATACAAATAAATAAAAACAAAAGAAAGAAAAGGAAAAATGAAGAAAAAATAAGTAATAATTTTTAAAGTTACTTTTAAAAGGAAATAATTTTCAATTTATAAGTGCAGATAAGAATGTTTATGAGAGTGTGTGATGTAAAAATCTATTTTAAATATCTGTTAATAAGCTAACTGTACTGAATTGTTATTCTATGTTATTTGCTTTTACAGACATTATGTATTATAAATTATATACCTATTTCTACTATTATTAAAACCAAAATATGAGCCTATTCAATTAAATCTGTGTCACATTTTAGAATTATTTTTAATATTCATAATATTAAATAATTGCATGATTAAGTGTCAAATAATGGATAATTTTCCTTGGTTGATTCAAACTTTAATAGGCAGGGTATAATAACCCCATAGTTGATCATTCTAAGAATCTGATCCTAACCATGTGGGCTTATTAAAGGCTTATAAAGGTGATTCCAAATTATAATCATTTTATTTCCAAGCTATTTATAATATTTTCTTTTTAAGCAGCAGAGATATTTATATACCCCGTTTCGATTAGTTCATTAATATTGGAAAAGTGAATGTAGGTAGAAGGGAAGGGAATAAAAAGAAAAACAAATTGAAAATTGATAATTCTTTGTCATAAATAGTTTTACTTGTTTTATTTATTTATTTATTTATTCATTTTTTTTAAATATAATGGAGCAAACTAAATGATTTTTTTTTCTAGTGTAGGTATGAGTTATTTTGTTTTTGAGTATATTATGTTCTGTAAAAATTTGAATGAGTTTTCATTGTAGCGTCTTATTGGCCTTGTTTCTTCTTATTGGTCCTTATAGATGTAAGATCAAATGAACTCTTATTTCTATCAATGGGAAAAGAAACATGGAAAATCTGCTCAGATTATTCAGCTCTTGAATAATGAATTTTCTAATATTAACTGTTTTGATAAAGAGCAATGTTTATTCTATGATAAATCTATTTAGTTTATTCAACTTCTATTACTTGTATAATTATATAATTTCTGTATGAGATTTAATTTATTATTTAATTAATGACTATAAATATTAAAATTTATAAATAAAATAACGTCAAGTAAATATGTCTTAAATATTTTACATTAATTACCTTACCTTATATGTTGCAATGTTGTATTCTCTACTGTTTATATTTGGAAAAAGAATTCGCTTGATAATTTTTTTTGTCATATTAGTAACTAAGTATTCTTGGAGTCCCATTGTTGTCTCAATACCTGTATTTTCCACTACAACAAATTATTTTACATAATATATAATTATTTCTGCAACTATTTTTATTTCTATTACACCCTATGTCTATTTCTGTATAATTGGTGTTACCTGAAAATATTTTTGTAGGCTTTGAAATAAATATTTACAAATGGTTATTTACAGAAATTACTAAATAGTGATTAATTTAATTTTTTGCCCATGATCTTTGTTAGATATAGAAGAAGAAAATTAGGAACTATAAAATCTTCGGAAGTTAACAAGATTTCTGTATCCTCGAGTTGTTGATAGGAAAATTAAATGCTTTATTGGTAGGTCAATTTCAAAGTGGAAGCACTCACAATAAAATATTAAAAATCAAAATATACATTTATCAAGAAAATAATACATTTAATATAATTATCACAAATGCAATTGATATGTTAAAAATGTCTGTCTTACAGTAGTTGCACCATGGCGCTTCCCTTTTCGCCCGCCACTAGCAATCACCTGATGATAATGATTGCCTCCCATAATTTATGTATTAACTTAAAAAAAAAAAAAAAAAAGTAGAGTGGCCGAGTCTCAAACATATAACGTTGGTCAAGAGTCTGGAACAGAGCCTCCTGCCCAGCAGGCTGTGTGATAAGGGAAGCTATGAGAGTCTAGCGCGGCGAGGTGGGGGCCCGGCAGGTCTTCTCCTGTCGTCCCCAGTGCTAAGGATAGCAGCCAGAAAAGTAGTTCGCTTTACTCACTGTTTAGATGTGATCCTCGGTACGATTCGAGCTGAAACTGCACTCACATGTCACTGACACTTCACTGCAAATGTATGTAGAGTTTGAGATCTCAGTTCTTCCCACAACTCGTATATTATAGTTGGAAAGACGGAGCGCTATATACAGGTGTGTACTGATCACTGGCTACATCGCTACTATAAAAGTTGATATCCCTTTAAATCCCTCATTCCCCTTATTTATTTTCAACCATAAATTGAAACATACATAAACTTGCAATGAGTAGCCTAAATATAAGTTTGCTTTCTATATTTTAAAAATTAGGGGTTTTGTCAAACACTGAAAATTTCATTCTTAAATTATCGCAATAATAATTTTTTTTTAAAATGTTATACATTATAAATGCTATATCAGTATGTATTTTGCCTGTTATGTTTTATACTTTTTTTTTTTTGTAAAATTAATAATGAAAAAATAAGGAGATTTAAAATTTTGTTTCTCTCTATTCCCCTTCATCCTCAACTGATTTCATCCATTAAGCCAAAGTATATCCTGAGGAAATAATTATTGTGTTGAGCTCATTAAGAAGGCTGAAAACTTTTAAGGCAAAAATAAAATAATTGTGAGGAACTTCCTGTTCTTATCTCCCTTTAATACTATATGTTTTTATTTTTGTGGGACTTACTGGGTGGTCCATTGTGATAGTGGTTAATTATTCTTCTTTTTTACAGGCTGTAGGTCATCTTCTGGTAAAAGAACCACTGAAAAGTTATGTATCTGCTCATTTAAAATATGAACATTTTTATATATATGAATATTTTTCTCTAAAGTTTGAGGGGTTTCAGGACCAAGAGTACCACTACCAAAGCAAGGAACACAAATCAAGGTCCCTCATAGGCCTGAGAGAGAATTTCTGATTGACTGAGGTCTGGCCGGGACCCTATCATATGTTCTTTGCTTTGGTACTGTAACCCTTGGTTCCGAAAGTCCTCAGTCTTTAGAGAAAAGTGTATTCTTAAGTTTGAAAGTTAGCCATGATTTTCCTTGATACTTCAAAAAATTTTGTAACAACACATAATTTATAGTGTACAAGAAGTATTTATATCCTTTATTTAACAATTTTGAAAGTTCCACTTTGAGGATTAATTTAGTATAATTATTATATTTTAATATAAAATGAAATGATTTTTAGAAATGATATTAAAGAATTACCTATCACAAGCTGTGCACCAACTGTTTCTAGTAACAGAAAAATATCAGAAGGAAATTCAGGATGATCACGTTTCAATGCAATATTTCCAGCTAATGTACCAGTCTATCACAAATTAAAGTAATTAATTAGCATAAATGCTTATCAAAAATTAATCATTGATGGAAAAATTAATTTAAAAATATATATATTCACATTTCTAACTGGAACATTAGCAATGAGATCAATATGATCTGCTAGAGTCTCACAGTAAGCGAATCTTTCAGGATTTTCTTTAGCTAGCTTGTAAAAAAGTTCCATGGTTTCTGTCAGTGAAATGTTGGCACCCAATGTGATCCCAGAATCTGTGATCATTGAGCCATGTAACTCAGGGACAACATTCACATCAATAAATACGTCAGGGATATTTGTCATTCGATAAACACCTGGAAAAAATAAATATTTTATTCAAAATAAAGTCTTAACAAAATATTAGCTCACTCAAAAGAATGCATAAATAACAAATAAAGCTAATTAAATCACAGTTGTTTAAAGCCTTTAATTTTAAATATCTATCTTAGAGATATTTCTCAGATGTAAAATCATTTATTCTCTTACACCGCTTTACAACAATTAACACAATCGGGGAAAGTTTAAGAAAAACTCAACTTGTATAGCTCTATTTCTAATACAAATTAGCTATTAATGTAGATAGTAAAAGTTAAATAAAACCTAGATACGGATCTTGACTTATATGGTGACAAGGAAAATGCCTATCTATATCTCTAAAAATAGATATCTATCTCAACACTTAAAAGATGAAATCTTAGATTCCTAAGAATTTAAGATTATTTATTCAGCCTGAATTCAAACAATTTAGAACCCTGGGGCGTTTTAAGCATCATGAATTGAGTGGATTTTCTACAGTTAGCCACCCTATTCTTAACATCAATAGCTTTGGGAAAGCTTAATTTCTCGATTGAATGCATTGCTTGGGATGGGATTCCAATACAGTAACGCCAGGATAGAGTGACCCGAACCAACAAATCCTCTTGTTTACACCGGCGCCCTGAACTTACCACTACTAGTATAGGTAACGCACCAAAACACCAAGAAAAAAATTTCTGCTCACGGAAGTATCATTTCTATTATTATTTTAATTTGTATTGCTAGAATGAACTTAATATGGAAAACATTAATATTTCCTTTACCTTGTCCAGTGTTACCAGCAACAAAGCGACATGATTTGCCATCTTCCATATCAAGTATTTCAAATATTTCTTGAAAGTTAGTTGGTTGATACCAGGACCGCCCATCTGGCAAATTCAAGCCCAAGTTTATTGCACAATAATCATTTAGTCCACATATTTTCGGACAAGCCCCATCATTTACACCCATTTGTCCGTTTTTTGGGCAAGTAATATCCTTGATTCAGAAAAAAAAATGTTAGTTAATACGTAACAAATAAAATGGGATATCATTCTTTAAAAATAAAGGCGATCTGTTGATACTAAGACGGATTTTTTAACTATAACCTATTAACTAGTCTTATTAGAGTAATAATGAGTTTTATTTTTTTTAAATCCGAGGGGGGGGAACCTCATCCCCTCTTAAAATTTTGATTTGGCGGCGGGAGCGAATGTCATTGGGCATCAGTAAATCAGCTCCTTAATTAGAGGCCATCTTGAATGCTTCTGCAGATAAACTTTAATGAAAGTTCGCCACGAAATAGCTGCTTACACTAAGTATATTTTCCAAATTTCATTAAAAATTGACCTGGACAAGGGAAATTACTAATTTGAAAATACTGAGTTGAAGTGAACCAATAGGAATGCTCTTAGGCAAATATTCAGTCACCACGATGCTGTGGAATTCGCTTAGTTTACGCAGCTCGGCCGATTTCAGCCATGGATTCGGCCATTCGAAACAAATCCTTTTAAAAAGAAATTCCAACTAACGAATTGCAAAAAGAAACTTAAATATCGAATTTGGTTTCTTTTTCCTAAACATACAAAAATACTTTTTAAATATTTTATTTTGGTTGTGGTTTTTTATCCCACGTAAATTATAAACAATTCATGAGAGGGAACAGAATAAAAAAATCTATCTGTCCTCGCCAGGAATCGAACCTGGATCTCCTGCTATCCGGGCCTGGTATGCTGACCGTTACACCACAAGGACCAGCTAGATATCTCACTCAATTCCCTCTTCACTAGCGAGAGCCTAACTTACGAGAAAGACGAGAACTTCGTCTTAAACTCGAAGTAGCTGACATTGTCATACATTTTGTCGGCTCTCGTCATTTACTTTATTAAATTTTAATTTCTAAATATTTTATTTTGGTTGCCAGACTGGCGAGGACAGATAGATTTTTTATTCTGTTCCCTCTCATGAATTGTTTATACTGGCGAGGACAGATAGATTTTTTTTATTCTGTTCCCTCTCATGAATTGTTCAAAAATACTTTTTCTTTCATATAACTCTTGGTCAGAATTGTCGGAAAACATGATTTCAATGAGTTGAAATCCCATAGAATTTTATCAAGTTAAACAAAGATAAAAATAAATATTAAGTTTTATATAAATAAACCTAAATATTCATTTGAATACATAGACTTACCTCGATATCTGAAATAGGTTCATATGAGTCGCTGGCAAGAGATTTAAAAGCGTCTAGAATAGGTCGATAGCCAGTGCATCTACAAATATTTCCTCCAAAAGAATTCTCAACCTCTTTCATAGTTATTTTAGGATTTGATTTCAACAAACTGTAGCAAACAAAATATTAAAATGTACTTAATGACTTTTGAAAATAATAAGTGCAAGGAACTAACTGAAGATTAACTACTTTCTCCATTTTACTATCACTATATGTACATCTAGTGATAGTTTTAGTTTTGTTTGAGGTGAAATGGTTTCCTACAATGTTATTGTGTATTTGATAATTTTGTTGTAAATGTGTATTTTTTTTTTTTTTTTTTACTATTTTAGTAGTGATAGAAAAAATAGGAATTAAAGTTTATTTAAAAGAAGAAACAGATGTTTTTTTCTTAAAATTTTAAATTTCAGCTAATTTTAGCCACATTCAAGACTGTACTACAACTATATATGTGTATTTTATATGTGTATAACCCCATTAAAAAAGTAGTTATTCGCACCGTTCTGGCCTCCTGATTTTTTTTTTCCAGTCAATGAAGAATGGTTCCCAACTGGGGCTGGGTGCTCACCAGGAATCCTCAGAGTCATTAAAACAGAAGCACAGAAAGAAAGAAAAAATAACTGTGTACTGTGAGCGTTGAACCTGGGACCTTTGACTCAGGAGTCCTATATATATATATGTATGTGTGTGTGTGTGTGTGTGTGTGTGTGTGTGTGGGGGGGGGGGGGAGATTTTATTGGTATTCAGCTGTATAAAAGGTTCGTAATTGGGAAAAATCGGCCTTAGAGGAGTTGGGAATAGCCTGTCTGAAATGTCAAGTGCGAGTGGAACCACATCTTTCGATTTAGTGGGCCCAATTCTTTAAATTTAGTTTAAATAATGAAAATCAACACAGATTTGTTTAGCGATAAAATGAACATTTTACTAGCTACACAACGAAATTGAACCATTACGAGAGGGAGTTTACCTGTACTGTAAATTTTAATTTTATAGTTTACAATTCCATATTATTTATTTACGAAATGAAAGTCGTTTTTAAATGTAAAATAAAAGGCCAAGTTCGTTATGGAGTAAAATCGGACGAATAGAGGAGGTGGGGATACCTGAAGTGTCAAGAACTGTAGAAAAAATGCAGAAACCAATGAAGAAGGATAATAGAAGGTATGATAGTTCTACATTCATTAGTAGTGAAAATAACCTTTTAGATTATTTAACTGTGGAAAACGAATTTTCTCTATGATAAAAAATCAATATATTCTTTTATCAAGTGAACTAGACACCAAAAATTATTAGGCAATTTTGTTGATGGCTGAAATGTAACTAAAATTTAAAACTTAATTAATCAGCGTTACGAAAAATGTATTAAACGTAGTGAGTGTAAAATGTAATTTTCTAACATTTATATTTTATAACCTAAAAAAAAACCAAAAAAATAACCGCTTACTAAGCAAGATATTTAAGAATGTAACTTTCAGTGTTGGTTGGTTGGGTTCCCTCATTTTTTAAATGCAGATTAAATTCGGAATTTTCTGTTTTGTCTGGAATTTAATTTGTTTCCCTGTATTATTAGGAAATCGAAAAATTAGAAAAACATTAGTTTACATGAAATGGAACGTTTATATACAAACATTAATTAAATACGATGCTGAAGAATTCGCTTAGTTAACGAAACTTATACCTAAAGAATTATGTTTTTAGAAATATAAAAAGTTTCAAAATCTAAAATTAACTATAACAAGAGAATGGAGGAAAATTTGTATGCATTCAGATTGTTGAACATTGAAGTATAATGCATAACTATAATTTTAATAGTTACCTATAATTTTACTCTCTAAAAGTATATAAATAAAGTTAACCTGTACATATTCATGACCATTCCAGGGCTGCAAAAGCCACATTGCGTACCATTTTTTCTTGCTAACTGCAATACAACTTTGTCGTAGTTCGATTTGTTCGTTCCAAGTCCCTCAACAGTAGTGATACTCCAGCCTCCACATGAAAATATGGGAACTAAGCACTGTAAAAAAATTTAATGAAAGAAAATTAAGTAATGTATAACCAAAAAAATATATAAACTTTTATGTTGGACACATCTACTGGGGATTGGCCCATGAAATTTTTATTTCAAACCTTTTTTTTTTTTTTTTTTTTTTTGAAAATTGAATATTACTCACAGAATTAACTGCATATGAGTGTCGCTGACCAGTGGAAGGGTGTGTGGAAGTTACATTTACAATACAGGCACCACATCCTCCTTCAAGGCACATAAACTTCGTACCCATCAAATGTGCATTATTTCTGATAAAGGAGTTGAGATTAGTGGTAGCTGGCGTATTTTCTGGAACTTCAGAATATTTAAAATAGAGTTTGTGAATTTATATGTTGTTACAGATGAATAAATTATATAAATTTGAAGAATATTTATCAGGATGCTGGGGCTGGCAAGTGGTGCCTTCTGTGGGCGAGGAGCAGAACTATGAGCAGGCAAAACAGGACACTGATGAACTTTGATCTGAACAGGACACAATAGGTTTTGTTCATGCACAGTCTGAAGATTATTTTGCATTGCAGATCCATTTCTCAGGTGCTTCAGACTGGCTTCCTGGGACCAATGAAGGAAGGCAACCGGTTGACTAACACTGTCTTGTGAGAAACACTTACATTCCGAAGTTTGTCCACATGAGTTGCGGTGATATATTTTTTAATTTTTCTTTTTTTATTGTTAGTAACCTTCTAGCATTTTTGCTTTTAACTTCTAACTCGAATTACGAAAATTTGAAGAGTGTGTGTGTGTGTGTGTGTGTGTGTGTGTGTGTGTGTGTGTGTGTGTGTGTGTGTGTGTGTGTGTGTGTGTGTGTGTGTGTGTGTGTGTGTGTGTGTGTGTGTGTGTGTGTGTGTGTGTGTGTGTGTGTGTGTGTGTGTGTGTGTGTGTGTGTGTGTGTGTGTGTGTGTGTGTGTGTGTGTGTGTGTGTGTGTGTGTGTGTGTGTGTGTGTGTGTGTGTGTGTGTGTGTGTGTGTGTGTGTGTGTGTGTGTGTGTGTGTGTGTGTGTGTGTGTGTGTGTGTGTGTGTGTGTGTGTGTGTGTGTGTGTGTGTGTGTGTGTGTGTGTGTGTGTGTGTGTGTGTGTGTGTGTGTGTGTGTGTGTGTGTGTGTGTGTGTGTGTGTGTGTGTGTGTGTGTGTGTGTGTGTGTGTGTGTGTGTGTGTGTGTGTGTGTGTGTGTGTGTGTGTGTGTGTGTGTGTGTGTGTGTGTGTGTGTGTGTGTGTGTGTGTGTGTGTGTGTGTGTGTGTGTGTGTGTGTGTGTGTGTGTGTGTGTGTGTGTGTGTGTGTGTGTGTGTGTGTGTGTGTGTGTGTGTGTGTGTGTGTGTGTGTGTGTGTGTGTGTGTGTGTGTGTGTGTGTGTGTGTGTGTGTGTGTGTGTGTGTGTGTGTGTGTGTGTGTGTGTGTGTGTGTGTGTGTGTGTGTGTGTGTGTGTGTGTGTGTGTGTGTGTGTGTGTGTGTGTGTGTGTGTGTGTGTGTGTGTGTGTGTGTGTGTGTGTGTGTGTGTGTGTGTGTGTGTGTGTGTGTGTGTGTGTGTGTGTGTGTGTGTGTGTGTGTGTGTGTGTGTGTGTGTGTGTGTGTGTGTGTGTGTGTGTGTGTGTGTGTGTGTGTGTGTGTGTGTGTGTGTGTGTGTGTGTGTGTGTGTGTGTGTGTGTGTGTGTGTGTGTGTGTGTGTGTGTGTGTGTGTGTGTGTGTGTGTGTGTGTGTGTGTGTGTGTGTGTGTGTGTGTGTGTGTGTGTGTGTGTGTGTGTGTGTGTGTGTGTGTGTGTGTGTGTGTGTGTGTGTGTGTGTGTGTGTGTGTGTGTGTGTGTGTGTGTGTGTGTGTGTGTGTGTGTGTGTGTGTGTGTGTGTGTGTGTGTGTGTGTGTGTGTGTGTGTGTGTGTGTGTGTGTGTGTGTGTGTGTGTGTGTGTGTGTGTGTGTGTGTGTGTGTGTGTGTNTATATATATATATTTATTTATATTCATAAATTCATCGACATATATTCATTCGTTTATTCATCGACATATTCAACTAACCTCAATCATAATTAATAAATGTTTAATATATCTGGCCAATTTCAGGCTTGAACTGATGTCTGCCTTTATGAGAAAATAGCCAAATTTAGAATAATAATTTAAACATTGATACATTTGTCAAAAGAAAAATTTTACAGTCACAGTGAAAAAACTTTGATATTTGAAAATAACAAAAAAAATTAATTGATACTTATTTTTAAAAAAATTTTTTATAACCTATAATATTACTTTATTTTTTACAGTGAGCATTGAAATCATGAAACGACTAAGGACATAGCCTTTTCAAATAAGGGGAAGATAAGCAAGGTAAGTTTAGTTGGATATTTTCAAGATAATTCTCTTAAGCGTAATTAAACCTACTATCATTGTAGTTTATTGAAACCAGTAAAACAATACTGCATGTGATCAGCAAATATATCATGTCAATACACGGTATACTGAGGAGGACAAAATTTCTCCCATCTCAGTGTTAAAAAATAAATAGTCATATAGGCCCAGGGGACAATTACATGTTAAGGATTCTCGATCCAAGGCACACTAGAGAAGACGGATAGTAAGCACACCATTCTGACTACCTGATTTTTTTCCATTCATTGATGAATGGTTCCTACTTACTGCTGGGTTTTCCCCAGTAGTCCACCAAAAATCCTGTGAGCACTGAACCTGTGGCCCGGGAATCTCTTACATTAACCAGACAACCATAACGTTAAAAGAAACCAACAATTATTATACATTAGCATTCCTTCAACTGACTTTCGCTTTTCTTTTTTTTTGTCGCATATAGAAATCTTTTTAAAACAAAATTTAAAAGTTTTATTTATGAATGAAAATGATATAACTTCAAAAAGTTTTATTTGCAATATATAAAAAAATACTCCCGATATTGGCCGAATACTCCCTCTGCACGCCCTGGCAGGATACATTGCAAATCCTCATTTTACGTTATCGTCTTAACACTTGTAAATCGGGAAATTCACAATAGTAATTTCATTTTATAAAATTTGATTTTCATTAGAGTATTTCTAGTGATGTAAAATGATCAATACAAAATAATATATGAAACATATAGCTTTTCCCTGTGAAAAAATATATGAATTAACACTGATATTATGGAACTAATAATAATAATAATTAACACTGTTATAAGAAATATATCTTTCCTACAATATGAAGCAATGATATTTAGTTTGCTAAATTTGAGAAAAAGTTAATTTCCAATTTCAATAGAAATTTGAAAGCTTATAACTTGAGTAAATAGAATTTTAAATAGAATGAATAAATAGAACTTTTTGTTTTAATCTATTTATAACTGGGGAAAATGGCTGTTTTATGTGACTGTAGAGTTTCAGAATACTGCAAGTAAATAAGCTTTTATTTAAGTGCCTAAAACATAAAGAAACATAACTTAAATGTGACTCTAGACGAAATTCTATTGGATGACAATAAAGTCATCTACTCAGTAATGAACTTTCTGAAAGAGTGCAGGCTATTAAATCTTATCTAGATGCATTTTCAATATGCTTCTTTTCCATTCTCTCTCAATTCTTTTTTCTTACAAATTTCATAGTTTTCAAGCACAAATAAATTACTCTGTCCATCCAACTATTCGCATGATCAACAGATTACATCTCACCATAACCTATCGCAAAGAAATTCTTCTTCTTGAAAATATCTTCCCGCTTCTAAAAATATCTCCCTGGCGTTAATGACCAAAGATTGACACACCATTAAAAAAAAAAAGAAGAAAAT
>KZ807684.1:256286-269500 GCA_000696205.2 Oncopeltus fasciatus | reverse complement strand
AAAAAAAAAAAAAAAACCTTAACGGATTAATACTGGATTATCTTTATTTTCTTATTTATAATATTACTGGATAATATTATAAATAAGATAATACACTTTTAAAAGAAAAACAGTTATCAGTAATTAATCCTACTTGACCCAACCCAGTAAAGTTTTGGCAAATCCATGATTTGCATTTTTTTTTTTTAATATGAATTTCTGTATCTTGTACCTCTAAAACTGACTTATTAGGTCTTAAACATATTATCCTTGTTATCTTTTCTTATCAACGTCATTTATTTAAAATCTCAATCCGTTTCTTACAAAAAATTATCTAATACATTATCTGTCTCAATATGAGCTTCTATTTGCAACTGGTCTCATATATAATCATAGTTCTCACGAGAGTCAAAGCAATTTTTCGTCGAAATACAAATTTTCGGTCATTGCTATTTGAATTCTATTTGATTAACTCAAAAATCTATGAGAAAAAATTAAGTATTTTCAGTTCGAATAATTTAAAAAAAATTAATATTGAGTTCATTATGATCCACTAAAAACAAAATAATGATAAATTCATTCCTTAAATTGAAAATTTAGGAAATTGCGGAACACATTTTTTTAACCAAGCCAATGCAATCAAGGATAATGAACCTAATCTAAAAATTGTCCTGGACGTTGATAGAAATTTTTTTGTTTGGACGTTGATAGAAATTTTTTTGTTACTCGAACGAAAAGGTTTTAATTAATTTTACTCAATTTCGTATCGCATTTAAACTAAAACTAATAACAATTCACCTTACACAAATTTGCAAAATTTTAAGACATCATTTACTCTAATTCAATGCATCCATCTTTTTTCGTCTGTAGTTTACTTATTCACATTTTCATTCATAATATAGATTTTAACTTTTATTTGATGTAGCTCATACAAAAATAACAATTGCTCTGATTATTTTATTTGAATGATAAATAAAGTTATAAAATATTTTATTGTAAGGTTTGAAATATTATATCCATTGTATCAATATCTCATAACATTAAAGCTTATTTTAAAATATGAACAAGGAAACACCTAATTTTTGTTATAATTGATTTTTTTTCTCGTTAATTTTAGGTATATAAGATTCGAGAGCTTACACGTGAAAAATATATTCAACCTTCTGATACAGATGAACCTACAGACATTATAAACCCAGAGGTAATTAAGTTTATAAATTTATAATTTTGTCAAAGCTTTATTTCATTTATATTGGGCCATGCATAATGATTGTATCGTATTGTATCGACTAGTAGGGTGAGTATTAAAAAGAAAATTTTTAAAATTGAAAAAAAAAATAGGACTGAAATCGCTTAATGAGTTGAGAAACTAATTAGAAATTTATTTCCAATAAATATCTCTTATACAAGGGCTTTTACATGAAGTTATTTAGACGACATTGTATATCACACAAATTTCTTTGTTCCAGTTGGAGCAGTATGTATGGTAAGGATGTCATTATCAGCCCTCTCCCTCAATATAAATTAGTTTTTAAAAAAATTTAATAACATGAAAGTTGCTTTAATCCAAAATATTTTTTTGGTTTTATTAGAAGCTGTTGAGTTTTTGGAGTAAGGTAAATAAAGAGTCCGTAAATCTAGGTATAGCTTAACTTACATAATTCTGACATACATTAATTAATGCACTAACATTTGTATGACAACACAGAGTAAAAAAATCATATTAGAGACAGGCAAAAAGGCCCTCGAAAATGACATATACAAATTATGTTCGTATATAAGAGGGAGTTATGATATACACATACGCAAGATATCACAGAAATGTAATAGACCATTAATATATGATGTATTACTAGTTTTATTATTAGCCAATATATTTTGCTTATGCAGAAGAAGGCAAGTAGATCTGAAAAGGGCAACCTTAGAAAATTACAAAATTTTTGACAAAACTGACGACCTAATTAAACAGACTCAGGTGGAATCAGGGGAACTTCTGTCTGAAGAAGATTTAAATCATTGTAAATATTTCTCAACTTTTTATGTGCCAGGAAAAAAGTACGATTAGCTCCGCATTGCCTTAAACGAGAAAAAGAAGGATCTCCTGCCTTCCGGGCCAGTATGCTACCACTTGCACCACCGGGACTAGTCATATAACTTATTAAATTCCCCGCACTTTACTCCAAGTCTAAACCCCCAAGTCGAATATATCGTCTTATACTGGAAGGAGCTGACATTTTCTAGCTATTTATCGACTCTCGTTATTTACTTTTTATTATATTATATATAAATATTAATTTAGTTGAGGTGTATCATCCCACGTAAATTTTAAACAATTAATGTGAGTGAATAGAATAAAAAATCTATCAGCCAGGACTCGAACCTGGAACTGGCCCAGAAAGCAGGAGATCCAGGTTCGATTCCTGGTTGGGACAGATAGATTCTTTATTCTATCCCCACGCATTAATTGTTTAAAATTTACGTGGGATAATACACCAAAACTAAATTAGTATTTATGAATGGAAATGAAGGAGGTGTTACTTGCTAACGCATATCCTTCATTGGTCCACATACGAAAGACACTCTTTTTATTATATAAAAAATTTCACCCGCAGAAGATGGAAGTTTGGAGAAGTTCAAAACTAATGTAAATATCTTGAAGTCAGATTATTTAACTGCTCAGGGTCTGCGATATTATACTGCTACTTCCAACAAACTATCCAATTATCACCCTCGATTTCACTATTTCCTAGCTACTGCAATGGGATATACTTTGTTTATGCACAACACAAAGTATGCCTTATAGGAATCTTACCCAACGCTTTTGTGGCACTTACCCTTCATAAAATGACAGAAGGTCACGACTTCCTTCATAGACGCCAAGGCACTACAAGGTGTTAGGCCTATAAAAACGGGTGTGTGTGGGGGGGGGGGGCAGCTCCAAATGTGTTCGGAAGACCTGGACAATCAACTACCATAGGGACGATTACAACTACTGTTCGGATGTCTAATGTAGATGACGTCTACAGCCGAGAAGAAAACACTAGTAATAATGGAAGTTCAGAGGGAAAAAAAGTCCTTCTTATGAAGGACTAAGTGGACTAGTTCAGAAGAGTTTACAATACATAAAAATATTCTAAATAATTTACTGAAAAGAAAAAAAATTCATGGACTTTTTTTTTTTACAAGTTTAGGATGAAAATAAATTTGTAAGCATTTACAAATTTAAGGGGGGGGGGGGCCCTTTCCTCAGAACTCGGTGACCCTGGATTTTGTATAAATATATTAATAATTTTACGAAGGTCACTTACCTTTTTTTTATTTGAGGTAATGATCAGAATTAATTTAAAATTATTTTTAGCAATTTAAAATAATAATTAATCAAACAACTATTATTTTAACAAGAATTTTATTTCTCTCTTTAAAAAAAAATTGTGTGTTTTCCTTTGAAATCTATTAAATAAATTCCTAAATGGAGAATAACATGTTTAATATATTTATACAAAATCCAGGGTCACCGAGTTCGTAAGGAAAGGCCCCCCCCCCCCTATCAGCTACAAATATCAGCTCTACGGTGTCCCAGTTCTAGTATGTAACAATGAGGGCCGTTCACCCTCCTAAAATGTAAAAAATAAACAAATTAACCTTCAAAAATATGTAACCACCTTAAAATATAATTTCATTGTGTTAGGTACAAGCCAAAATCCGGTACACTGGCACAGATATTGTACCGCGATATATGTTTAAAAATAAAATTAAANAATGTGTGTTTTTCATGAAAAAAATGTTTAGCTAGAACAGTTTGTATTAGTTTTTCTTTTTGTCATTTTTATGATTATTAATTCTACGGGAAATGGCGTTTTGTTTGTCCAATGTAAGAACCATGGCAATTAGGTGTGGAACAAGGAATTTTGTAGACAACATTAGTTCTGTTAGGAAGAGGGATGGGGTCTTTGAGGATGGT
The DNA here is from genome assembly GCA_000696205.2 of Oncopeltus fasciatus. NCBI lineage: Eukaryota > Metazoa > Arthropoda > Insecta > Hemiptera > Lygaeidae > Oncopeltus > Oncopeltus fasciatus. The sequence goes on along the minus strand of KZ807684.1, from coordinate 265,560 downwards.
GTAAATAGATTTTAATTTGTTGTTGTTGGAAAAAAAAAAAAAAAAATCCCAGCTCCCGCAATGTCCAAACATGCCTCAAAGAGTACGACGAATGCGCCTTGAATAGCACCTGCCTCGCCTTGAGGAAACCCCCCTCCCTTTGCCTAAAAAAGGAAAAATTGGTAAAAGATCCAGCACCGAACCCGCGTGGGTTTGGATGCTTGATAGAAATTATGACTAATTTTAAATCATTGTTACAGGTGCCGATGTTGCAGCTGGTTAGTGGTCTGGTGTTCAGGAATCAGCATGATAAAGTACCAGATCATAAATTAATCATTAAAAATATTACCACCGGACTTGAGGAGCTGGATGGACGACGGCATCTTCTATGTCTTTGCTGAAGAATATCACACACATCGACAGGATGTTCTTTTTAAACAGCCGTTTCAGGTTAAGGCGCTACCTAGAAGAATGTAAGCACTTGTTCGTTGTGTCACTACCGACAAGCCTCCTATCACTACAGCCCCATCAGCCATCTATCTCCAAGGTATTCTGAGACACTGCAGGGTGGACAATCCCATCCTAAAGGAGGAGTCAGGCTCCATTTGAGGAGCGACTTGTCCTGATCATGCTGCCATTGCCTCCACTGCCTTCATCTCCTTAGGACTGCACGAAAACACTCGTGCCTGCGTCCTTCCTAGTGACCTTGACGCGTCACTACGGCTTCTCCGAGCAGGACTTCGAACTGTTGAGGGTGTACCTGATTTTTTCTGCTTAAGCCCTCCACTGAAGGAGGCGTACTATTGCATTCATATTTATATCATAGCATACCAACATTATGTAATCTTAAATATAAAAAATAAATTAAATAGTTACTATCTACTAGGCGATCAATAATTCCAGTTTATGCATCCCCCTAAAATTACACAGCTTAGAAAATTATGATAACATTTAAAATTCCATTGATACATGGGGTATTTACCCATATACCTAACCTCTCACAGATATCATGGCGAAACTTGCAAAATGGGTTTAGGAGGAGTTGATATTTAGAGATTCAAAGTAGAAACTACGGTAAAATCAAAATGACTGGAGTAAAAGTCCCAAAAACGTTTTGATAAATACTTCGAAGAGCTTGTTCTGTAGGTCTCTTAATTTTTAAAATCACTTGATTTACACAAATGCACTAATTAGGGCTCCAAACAAAGTCGGAATTTGTGTATTTATGAACAAACGGAGTCCTAATTGGATCATTCACACCCAAGCACCAATTACGACTCCGAGCTGTCTCGTGATTGGTGCACCTGTGATCGGAGCCCGAATTGGTGCTTGGGTGTACGTACGTACATATACATATAGTATCAGCCCAGTCTTTGAAGAGTGATAATCTGTCCTTAATCCTAAGAGATTAACTATGATCACTTCCGTGCGTGATCGGGGTTAAAGTTATCATAAACATTTAGTATTATTTCAAAACTAATTTAGTAATTATATCTTTAAAATTGGTTTGTACAAAACAAAAACACTTTAATTGAAGAATAGTCATTTAGAAGTGCATGTCTCTCTGAGGACTGTGATTTACTCTGATTGTTTATAATTTTTTTCCATAGGATTTACACAATTAAATTAAATACTTAGAATGGGAGTTTACCTATAGAAGCCACAATCATTTTAACTCTCTACATAAAATTTCGAATGACTCTCTAATATAAAACAAAAAAAGGTGAGTATGTTATTGGGAAATAACAGAATATAGATATTTTACGTATAAATATGTATATGGTGAAATGTACAGCGGGTGTACTTTTTAGTATTCAGTAATGAAACCACTCAGATTACTAGATGATTTTAGTTGGGGTTCGGTCAAAATTGATCAAAAAAAATACAATTTTAAAAAAAGTGTATTTTTTTAAACGATTATCTGTTAACGTTTCGGCTTACATTGTAAGCCATCTTCAGGGCTATAGAAATACAATGTCATGAGAATACAATAATAATTGACAATAATATAGAATTGCCATAATGTAATGCGATATCAAAAGTATGAATGTAGAAAGCTATGAAAGAGAATTTAAAACACGCAGACAACAACCTATAAAAACAATTATTGAAAAATGAAAAAAGTAATTGACCACACCTACCTATCATGAAGACGAGAGGGGACGTCATGTCTCTAAGTTCTCATTTCCATGACTGAGAGGAAAATATAATTTTTGAGAAGGACATCGTGGGTGGTGGAAGGGTGGGGGGGGAGGTAAGAGGCGGAAGGTACAAAGGGAGAGCGGCCTGTTTCAAAAGAGGGTAATAAAAAGGACAAAAGAAAAAAGGAAGGGTATTATTAGGAATAGTTAACTTTGGAACTGTGAAAAATGTTTGACAGGTTTATTGAGAAGGAGGGCTGATGGTTTTTAGAATGTTGAAAATGTTTGAATAAGTTGAAGAAATTTGTTCTATGTCCGTTCTGTCGTTAACTGAATTGTTTTATAAGTTAATATTAACAGTTTCAGATAAAAGACGTTTGTGTTGATAGGGTTCAGTGGAAAGAATGGTTATGTTCTCGAAGTCAAATGTGTGTTTTTCATGAAAAAAATGTTTAGCTAGAACAGTTTGTATTAGTTTTTCTTTTTGTCATTTTTATGATTATTAATTCTACGGGAAATGGCGTTTTGTTTGTCCAATGTAAGAACCATGGCAATTAGGTGTGGAACAAGGAATTTTGTAGACAACATTAGTTCTGTTAGGAAGAGGGATGGGGTCTTTGAGGATGGTGTAAATAGATTTTAATTTGTTGTTGTTGGAAAAAAAAAAGCTTAAGGTTAGGGAGACCCAATCCCCCTTCAAAAAGCTCTCCATTTGAAACAACTCGGATATTTTTTTTATAGATAAAATATATAATTTATGCATATAATCTATTCTTTTGGTTATTTCCATCTATAGATGTATAATTATATACTTATATCTGTCGTCATTCGTTATGTTCTGCTTCCTAACGGCAATTGGTATGTCATCTTCGGGCCGAGAATCAAAGTGGACAAGACTATATTCGGCCCGAAGATGACAGATCATTACTCGTGCTCATCATTAGGAAGCAGAAGACAGTGAATGAATCATACAAGTCTATTAATAACTATAATTTAGAAGTAACCAAACAAAATTGAACAATTAGAAGTGGAGGTTAATTTCAGCTGTTAATTTATCTAAATCAACCAGTCCATCTTGTCACCTAGATCCTTAGGCAACTTATCCGATATATTTCCTTCCAATTTTTTTCAGTATTGCCCCTTTGATGCAGGCCCCTCTCCCTTCGTACCTACCCCCTCACATTCCCCACCCTTCACTTGTCCATCTTAAGTCTTTCTAGTTTTACAATCCTTACCTCTCAGTCATGAAAATTTAATTCAGGTGACAACCTCCTCTTGCCTTTACGATAGGTAGGTGTGGTGAACTTTCTACACACATTGTTTTTGTTCTCCTAAGGATTTTGTATAACACTATTTTTAGTTACATCAATTTTATGTATTATTTTTTGTTTTCTCGTGTTTTCTTACGATATTGTATTTCAGAGAATACTTACTATGAAGCCAAAACTTCGGCAGATATTAAAAAATAAACTTTATTAAAATTGATCTTTTTCGGATCAACCTTCAGCAGCAAATTCTTTACTACTAATCGAACAATTTCGTGAGGGCATGAGGGGTCCATTCCCTTATTCATGAACTCACAGATCCTAGAAAGTGCCCTATTGGTAAATAGTGATCTCTTTTTAGGCGTGGAACGCCTTTGCCAGGCTCTGAGATTGGTGAAGGGGCTTCATATTACCATGACTTTTTAAATTTAGTAATGTTTAATAAAAATGTCAAAAATAATAATACAAAATAAAGGTTTTATTTTTCGACCTATATATTACTAAAATAAATATTACCTGTGTATGGTTTTCCATTTATTCTAAGCTGCACTTTTTTTCCATAATTCCTGTAACAAAATCATTATTGAGATAAGCGTATTAATTTGCCAAAATTACACTGCTAGCGGTAATAGTTGTCACAATAGTAAAGTTCATTAAAAAAAATATATATATATGTTCTCTTATAATACTCCAATGAAATGCGCCGAATATTTATAAAACTAAGTTACATATAAGTCTGGTTGAAGATGAAAGTTCTTAGAAGAAATTTGATTTGTCTTATATTATTACAGTAATCAAAATAAAATTCCTATAATACCTCTAAATACGAAATCTACTCTATAAAACCTGAAATGGAATTGTGAAGGTTATTTTTGCTAGAATACATTATCTTATTCTTATTTTTAATTAATTAGGGCGTCTATTGATATAACTTCTGTTATATCAATTTAGTATAACTAAATTAAAAATTAATTTAAAATTAAAACTTTTTTTGTTTGGAAAACTTAGGTACAGGTATAATATGAACAGTTTTTTAAAAATGAAAAGAAAAGAATGTTTAAAACCTTTTAAAATCTACAAAAATATAATATAAAAAGAAGAGAATATATTTTCTGACGCTGTAAAAATAGTTTCAAGTTGAAAAATATTTAAGAATGTAACTAAGAAGGAAGATTGCTTTCTGTACTATTTCCTCTATAAATTGAGCAAGCTTAAGTAATCTTAACTTCTATCCTCATTGTTCATTTTAGTATATGAAATATAATTCTTCAATACTTTTATTTTTATTCATCTTAAATGAAACATGTGTAACCGCTTAGTTTACGGAGCTCTCACTTGATGGACTTATCTATCCTACATCTGTTATGTTTATATTAGTTCATATATAATTATAATACTTACTATAATAAGAATGATTGAAATACTACGAGTAATTTCAACTATAAATAATGTAAATTAGTCTAGATCGAATATTGCTATAATTTTCATCATTAAGTTCTTGGATTTGAAGCTCATAGAAAAATACAAATTTTTCCTTTTAAACTAATAGAAATACAAATGCATACATTGGAAAATTCGCTAATACTCTCAGTTTATGCTTATTATACTTTATATCTAGGAATAAGCGTCAAAAGAAAGGGACCGTCTACAGGTTTCAACCATATTTTATGACTGAAAGGGCTAGATTTCTCCAAATGAGACTGCTCCAAGGTCGTTTCAAACACCTGATCACTGATTACCATACATAAAAGGTAAAAGGTTTTTGTAGTTAAAAAACAAAAACAAAAAAGGATTGGAGCAAACCGCAAAAACCAGTTTCATCGACAATGTTGGACTCAATTACTGCGCAGCTGATACTGACATACTTGGAAAACTTAACATACTTGGGAAAATACTCATCAGTATCAGCAGATTTACTGTGTTATCTACAGAAACCTGGACTGCATGCTTCGACAATGTGATCTTTGTACACAAAAGAGAACATCTTTCGTCTCACAGGCATATCATAAAGCATATTTCCCAAGATTCATGAAGATGGGACATGCATGGGATTAAATGACGATTTATATCTTGTAAGTTGGAGAGAGCAGTAAAAAGAATGACCACTGAACCTGTTTCTATATAGGCCAGGAAGGAGGAGCCTTCTTAGCTATATTCATGAATGTCTTCCTTAATAAAACAAATTCATAAAAATTCTCTAGTGCTTAAGCGTCAAGGGCGGGAGATTCCCAAAAATTTTGATCCTGGTGATATTTTCTTTTTGTGTGTGCACTGCACTCTCTATCCGACCTGTTTTTGATTGCTATATATATATACACACACTTACACATATTTGAACGATTTTTTCTCTTTCAATGTAGGGCGGAAGAAAATTTGTAAAATTTTTACTTAATTCGCGTCTTTGTACAAAAGTAAAAAGCTTAATTTTCTTAGGAAAAAATCTGCTAAAATGTATTCTCCAATTGCAAACAACTGGATTATTCATTTGTTTTATTTATATATCTTAAAAGATAGATAAAACAAAGTTATATGCTCGAATGACAGAATAGTACAAATTAAATTTATTTATGATTCACACTTAAGCGGTAGAAGAGTAAAAAAATTCCACTTTCTAGAGTGATTTAAAAAAAAAAAAGTGTCGGGACGTAACTGAAATAAAAACAGTTATTTATGTCTTTCTAACAGTAGATTAGACATAAAAACATGTTAGAGAATGACATTTTTCAGACCAGGGCTTGACTCGCTGAGTTATACTCACTGTTCAATGATACAAACGTGCTCTGAAGTATGTTTTTGAGTCTTCGGTAGCCACAAATTCCGACAGCTTTTAAATGTTCTCTCTACCAATGCGTGTTTCATGCTATAAATATTCTCTCTACCAATGTGTGTTTCATGCTATAAATATTCTCTCTACCAATGTGTGTTTCATGCTATAAATATTCTCTCAGAATATGTTTAAAGTAAATAACCCTCTTGATAAAATAAAAGAAAAACATCTGTCCCCCATAAAACATTTAAATTAAGCTAATTTCTAAGTTGATGAATATTTCTACATCAACTTCTAATATTCCATTTCATGTTATCCTTATCTGTTATGAATTTTTTTTTAATTTTAATTGCGGAACGCAAAACATTCATGTAAACACTTACTCTTACAAATTGTTCGCTTTCGCTGTGTTACTCCTAAAATATTTATTTCATTATTTAAAAAATTTGTGTAAGCGAAGGCCAGAGTTTTCACTTCACGTGGGGACGTGAATTTGAAGTGACTGTCATTTTAGGTATCTAAATGTTAGGATCGAAGATATATAATTAATATAATTTTTTTTTTTTTTTACCGGCCAATAAGCCTAATTGAGCCTAAAAAGGAAGTACGCAGTTTAGATTAATACTTCCAAAACAATGAGATGTTTACCTTTTAATACGTACTTTATATTAATTATAATTAATGAAATTTAAAACAAAATTACTGCAGTTTAAAATATTTGATCATAAATTTGTATTGAAAATAAATTGCCCCTTAATAAAAAATCAGTCAAAATATCTGCTTTCCCCCAAATAACTTTATAACTCCTTGTTATTCTTCCTTTAGACAAAAAACGCCATTTTGAGTCTTAGTTTTCTCAAAAAACTTCTTGAGGTAAAGCACTATTAGCCTTCCAATAATTTCGTAGAGTCTGTTCCTCTACAAATATTTATATTATTAATATATAACACTTCGCTTTCTAATATTAATAAGATCCTTTTTCAAAGTCTAGGCACTAGACACATAGTTCAGAACTGGGTGGATCAATCTCTTATAATGGCTTTTCAAAAGCCATGTGAGTGAGAGGTTCAGTTAACAGAAAGGAGACATCACTGAATATGAGAAGTGGCAGAAGAGTAGTCTTGTGAGGAAAGAGAAGAAGTCAGATATATTTATGCTTCAGCACTGTTAGTATGTGCGTTGAGGTAGTCAAGGATTGTTTGTCGAGGGAGGGAGATATTTTAAAGGAAGTGTGGTAATCGCAAATAGGTAAATTTATTGGATAGAGAGGAAATGGAGTAGGATCATTTAAACTTCCCAATTTGAGGCTAGTTTATAAGTTTGAGTAAAGTTTTATTGGTAAAAGTGGGAATAAGTGAATCAGGTGGCCAGAAATCAAGTACAAGTCTGTGAAGGCTGTCCCACGGGGTTATAAATCACATATTGTCAAAATAAATCATTGACACTATTACGCAATGTGCGTGTGTGTTTTTGGATCTGTGAACGTTTAATAGGCCACTGGTTTCAGTTTTTTCTTAAAGAGGCATGTAGCTGTTAAATGCAAAAGGAGAGGCCAAGTCAGTTATTAGACTGTTGCAAATAAAAAAATATTTATAACAGAGTAATAAAACTCAAAAACGAAAAGACGTGGGGATTTATCTGAACTGTAAATTTTTAACTAAAATTAGTTTATTTTCTTAATTAATTTCGTCATATCTCCGTTGAATGTGTAAGTTCCTTTTAAAGCATAATCGTACAAAAAAAGGAATAGGAATTACCTGAAATGTCAAGTGCCAGTAACAATGTATTTTCGCTGCAGTTGGCTTAATATTTTGATTTGCTTCTTGGTAAAAGATTTATCCTATACATCTATGGAATTACATGAAATTGAAAGCTCAAATGCAATTAATTTAAGAGCTAGGTTATAGAGAAATTCCCATAGTTTACGCAGTTCCTGCTTGAAGGACTTCTTAAAAGTTTGAATCTGCCAAGAAATAAAAATATCTGTTACCTTGGTACCAGGTAGAAGGGAGATGTCTCAGACCGGTCTGCCGGGAGCGCGCTCTCGAAAGCACCCATCGCAAATGTCGGTGAGAAACTGGCACCAGGAGTCACCCCACCCAACTGCGCTTTCTCTAGCCAAGGTTAGCTCCAGCTTTCCTACTCCTATAAGTCACCTGGGGTGGTTTCTGCTATAATGAATTACTTTTGTCTCTTTCATAAGTATTAGAATGATAAATAAGTACCGATGGGTTTATCAATAAATAAAAATTAACTTTATGAAAGTCATGTATATCCTCCAGCCTGAGGCTCCTTCTTCTAAAAGAAAGGTCCCCTTGATGTACACATTGATAAAGGATATGTTTCCAAACTCCTTAAAGACAGGCTTCCATTGAGATCATTGTTGGTTGAATATTATAGGTAGAAAATTTTATTTTCTAACTTTTATCTTATATTACATTTTAAATAAAAAAACATTTATTAAAGAAGATATTAAGGAATTCCAATATGAATGTTGTGAACTTCTCTTTTGCCACCTGAGTGATAACGGCTTGTCGATTCTGATAAGATTTGTAGAATTTCATGTAAATTATAATTAATATAGTTTGCTGAATATTCATTCTTATTTTATTATTCTATATAAATATTAAAGTTACAAGACATTTCTCCCCAAAGAGCAACAAAAGAACTGGTTTAAACAGAACTCCAGAACAAGCCAAAGCTACAGAGAAAAAATCTCTGGTACACTCGAAATTGGAAAAATATCCTTTGAACAGTTTAGAAATGTACTTAGTGAGCTCCTAGGTTTCAAAAATTTAGCAACCAAGAATAATGATATAAACCATTCAACTGATAAAATTGAGGTCCTACAACTTGAAAATGTATATAAAGATAGATAGTTGTAAGTTACATGAGGTTGTTGAATTTCTATTATAATATTTTTATAAAAATTTGTATTTTATTTTATTAAGGTTACGGAAGAGCAAGGCACTTCTCAGGAAGTAAGAGAAATATGTACATCTATTTTGAATATCCAAAACATAAACATTAGTCTAGAAAAACAAGTAACAAAAATATCACTCTAATGGTGAAATTTAAATCTGAAAATTATTAAACTAAATATTATATATAATACTATATAT
>KZ807684.1:224109-235552 GCA_000696205.2 Oncopeltus fasciatus | reverse complement strand
TATATATAATTGAAATTTTTTTTAAGCAAGTACTTTATGAGTAATTTTTACGTTTCAGGTTGCTACACGATTTTGTGAAGTTTTATCAAATGGAATTCGTTACAATCCTGGTTGGCCGTATCCCATCCTCGTCGTTCCTGGATATTCGGAATGATTTTGGACGGGTAAGTAAATATTGATTTATTGAATATTTCAGTAAATCATTAAACTATTATCATTAAACAATGCTCCTAGCTCCGCAGAGCATGGATCTTTTGAACTGTAATACCTTCCATTGTCCGTTTTCATTGGTTTGCAGAAACCAATAAAGACGGACAATGGAAGGTATGACAGTTCTATATTCATTGGTGGTGGACATAACCTTTTAGATTATTTACCTGATCTTTTAAACATTAACTAAAATACATTTGACGTGCTTACAATGTTGTGCAAATAATACATTCGTTGCTAAACGTATTGTATATTTAACTTAGACTAGGCTATAAATTAAGTATTTTTATTAATGATTTTAGTTGGGGTTCGGTCAAGGTAGATCCAAAAAAAATCAAAAATATAAAAAAAATGTATTTTTTTAAAAGATTGTCTGCCAACGTTTCGGCTTATATTGTAAGCCACCTTCAGGGCTGTAGAAATACAGTGTCATGAGAATACAATAGTAATTGACAATAATATAATAGAGAATTACCATAATGTAAAGTGATATCCAAAGTATGAATGTAGAAAGCTATGTAAGAGAATTAAAAATTTTTTTTTAACATGCAGACAACAGCTTATTGAAAAATAATTGAATAACATTAACACAGTAAAGTGCCACACCTACCTATCATGAAGACGAGAGAGGACGTCCTGTCCCTGAGTTCACATTTCCATGACTGAAGTATAAATATTTTCATTTTACGCAATGTGACAGTAACAGGGGGGGGGGGGGGAGTTAAGAGGCGGGAGGTACAAAGGGAAAGCGGCCTGTTGCAAGAGAGGGCAATAAAAAGGACAAAGGAAAAAATGAAGGATATTATTGGGAATAGGTTACTTTGGAACTGGGAAAAGTGTTTGACAGGTTTATTGAGAAGGAGGGCTGATGGTTTTTAGAATGTTGAAAATGTTAGAATAAGTTGATGAAATTTGTTCTATGTCCGTTCTGTCGTTAACTGGATAATGTTGTAGGTTAATGTGAACGGTTTCAGACAAAAGACGTTTGTGTTGATAGGGTTCAGTGGAAAGAATGGTTAAGCTCTCGAAGTCAAATGTGTGTTCTTCATGAAAAACATGTTTAGCGAGGGCAGTTTTTATTAGTTTATTCTTTATGTCATTTTTATGGTTATTAATTCTACGGGAAATGGCGTTTTATTGGTCCAATGTAAGAACCATGGCAATTAGGTGTGGAACTAGGAATTTTGTAGACGACATTAGTTCTGTTAGGAAGGGGATGGGGTCTTTGAGAATGGTGTAAATAGATTTTAGTTTGTTGTTGGTGGAAAAAGAAAGCTTAAGGTTAGGGAAAGTTTTTCTGAGAGATTTCTTAATATTTTCAGACAGTTTTGGAATATAAGGAAGAGAACGGAAAACGAGGTCGTTATTTTGGGGGAGGGGGATAGTTAGAGAAGTGGAAATAAAAAATTCTTTTACAAGTTTTTTAATGGTATGATTAGGAAAACCATTGGACAGGAAGATGCCAGTAACACGTTTAATATTTTTGCTCTGGAAAATCTTGTCAGAGAGTTTAAGTGGTCTGTGGTAAGGTTTTTGGCCACATTCATTTTTTGATGATGAGGGTGAGATGAGTTGAAGTGGAGGAGACGACTTGAGTATGTGCGCTTGGTATATCAGTCAGTGGAGATAGAGCCATTGGTGTTACGGATAATAAGGGTGTCAAGGAAGGGAAGTTGATAATCAGATTCCATTTCAATGGTACATTTTAGACGAGGGTGGTATGAGTTAAATGCAGTAAGGATTTGGGGGATTTTTCTGGATTGAGAATGAGGAAGAGGTCGTCAACATATTTTTTAAGGAAGAAAATGTCATTGTGAAACGGGAGAAGGATAGAGTCAAGGAGGTCGTTAAGGGTGATGTTTGAACTGTCGGGAGAAAGGTTATTTCCCATAGCCAGACCGTCAATCTGGTTGTAGTATTTACGGGAGAAAATATGAGAATATAAGGTATGAGAGTTCTATATTCATTGGTGGTAGAAATAATAATAACCCTTTAGATTATTTACCTGTAGTATTTACCTTGGTAAAGGAGATAGCCGGAAGTTCAACAAAAGGAAAGGGACTCAAGGTAAGCCGACCGTGTAGTATGGTCTCGGATTGTATTCCAATGTTCATCAATAATTTGGAGGGCTTTGTCTATAGGAATGTTAGTGAAACTCGAATGAGTTTTTAATGTTATAATGGTTTTGTCGGCTAAGAACTTGTAAGGATGGAAGCAGAAATTTGCTGAGCTTAGATGCGGGAGAGTTCATATTGGAGACAATGGGGTGGAGGGGATTATCTGATTTGTGGATTTTGGGAAGACCGTAACACCCTTCTTAAGTATTTTTGTTGGATTATTTTTAATTTACTGTACATCACACACTGTTTTCTATAAAATTTATTAGAAATATTTAAGCAGTTGTAGTCGTTTAATTAAAACAACGAACGTCATTTTATATCAGTCAAATAAATTTTTTCTGGGCAAAATTATTTTTATGAAATTTTTTTTTTTACTCAGGATGCTCTACGCCCAAATGGCTCTGCCGACTCTCCAAGTTAATTTCTTAAATAGTTTCCGTAATTTTCTTTTAATAAGAACATCAGAGAGTATAACATTTAGAAAATTTAAATATATTAAATAATGAGGATGTTACAATTTTAATTTATGATTCTTTGATCCTCCCTTTCCCTATTAATCGATTTATGATATTAACTTATTCATGTAACGGTTTGCTAAATGAGGCCAGAACGAAGAAAATCCTTCATGAAGCTTATTAAAGTTGACGCCATCACGAATGAATGACGCCATACCACATTGGAAATATTCTGATAACATTGACTGTTACTACCCCTTTTCTTGGTAGGCGTTTTCAAGGAAAAGTCTTTGTTTCAGACACCTCTCCACATGGCAACAAGGTCTAGGCGGGCCGATATTGTGAGGACACTGGTGTGCGCTGGAGCGGACACGAGAATCCAGGACTGTCTTGGGAATACTCCTCTTCACGTAGCTGTTGCCATGGGTGACATAGCTAGTGTTCGAGCCCTCACCAGTCCGGTAACTCCCGAAGAAATACAAAAAGTAAATCTCTTGTATGTGCCAATCATACCACCTATTTCTCTTCCTGAGGACCACGGAGCTCAAGGTAGGATTTGTAAAAATCGACGCCCATCAAAATGTTACACTAAGAAAACATTCATAATAATAAAGTTATAATCATTTAAATGGTTAAGTCCCTTTGTTCTAATATTTGTGGAAATTTGGATATATTTGAGTTGCTGAATTATTAAAGAACAATTTACCTTATTATATGGAATAAGACGGTCTAAGAGTTATGGCTGTGAACTATTGAATCAAGGACCCTATGTTCAATACTAACTTTAGTTTTTTTTTATATTCTAACTTATTTTTGTAGTGAACCAGCGTAATTCGGTACCATTCTTCATTGAATAGGAGTAGGAAGTCTGTTAAAGTAAAAAAGCTATGCATCACATGAATATTATTTTTAATAACTAAACGTTTTCTATTATTGAAAAAATAATAAACTAAACTATTTAAAAACATCTTACAATTCTACGAATAGTAAATAAGAACAAGATTGCAGTGAATGCACAAAAATGAAAAATTACAATGAGTAAAAATTTTTTCTTTGTGTGTTCAATGCAAGTTTTCTTATTTACTCTACATATATCGCAACCGCGAGTGGTTTCATTATATATTATTTAGCAAATGTTCAAACATTAGGATGTACTCCAAGGGAACACGAGGTCCAACATAATCCCTAAAGGTTAAATGGGAGGTTTTATGTGATATGCCCAACTCCTTAATGCTTGATCCGGCTAAACATTTTTATGTAAGACTTGTCTCCATTTCTTTTCTGTTTCCATTTGAAAAAATTAATAAGCAATAACAATAAATTTAATTTACAAAATTAAGCTTAAAACCTGAGTTCTTAGAGTCCAACTCATACTTATTGGTTTTACAATAGAATTAATAATTTCAGACAATTTGACATTCAAAAAAGTGTTATTGAAGACAAACTCATACTAATTGGTTTCTCCACCCCTCCCCCCCCTCCCTCCACCCCACCCCTTCATCCAACCAATATAAAACACATGTAGAAGAATGGTGGTGCCCAATTGGGACTGGCTGACAAAAAGATAGAATGAAAAAACTTACTGTTCACTATGAGCATTGAACCTGGGACTTTTGGCTCTGGAGTCCAGTTCCTGAACCACCAGACAACTGTGCTGCTCCTTTATTGTAAGCCTATGATATAGGTCGAATAGGATTTTAAATGTGAAAAGAGTAAAGCTTGCTTAGAAAATAGGAAATTAAGGATTTTGATGTAGCTGGATTTGAAGATCTTAAATCTCCTTCGTAAAAAATGCATTGAAAGAGTTTGGTGTAGCCACAGGCTAACAAAAAAAATGGAGGAAGTTAAAGAATTTCAATCGTGTTTACTCACGGAACAAATTTTTTGTTACAGGATACACATGCCTACATATGGCCACAATTGGAAGATACATAGACATTTTGAAATACCTAGTGGAGGATCTAGAAACAGACGTGGATGTAACTGTAAGTATTTTGAAGATTCCCTTTTACAAGTCATTCCTTTCTCAACTTTGACTATTTAATGGCATTAGCCCTGAAAGGGGATAGTAAGTTAAAAAGGAAAATACTATATTTCTATAATATTTTTAATTCATACTACTATTTATATAAATACTTTTGTCTGTAAAAATGACTCTGAATTTCCACTCATTTGTTAGTATGTTTTCGAAAACATTTAAAACCAATCATAATACAAATTATGATTGTAATCTAATAAAGTTTGTGTACTACAACAATAATTCCACAATAAACACTCATGAAGTCATTTATTGAAGTTTGTAACTAAGAGAAATGAGCTCACAGCTACTCGTAGCTCACAGTCGTTTTTGAGCATTCCCAGATATTTTCTGCTTTTAAGATTATACTTTAGCTTACTTCCGGCCATGACTTTCAGAAATGTACAAAATTTAATCTTGTGTGATAATCTTACTGTGATTTTATTATTTTTTCTAATTTCATAATAAAAACTAATGTTAAAAAATATTATTTCAATATTAATTATATTAAGTTTAACATTAATTTTGACATTAAATTATGTTACTTGTATGAATGATAATAATTAGAACTTACTTATAGAAAAAAATTTTCTTTTTGTAAAAAACTGAAAAATTTTTTTTTTTAATTTATCGAATAATATAACTTCAAGGGTAAAATGAGAGCTTATTTCAAAAGTATTGAAGACAAAGTACTTTTTCTTCCTTAATCATAAAATATATTCGTTGTGGTTAAATATATATAAAAATTATATATTAATTTTAGAAAGTAAAACCCATGACAACTTGTAGATCATTGTATAAAAATCTAGAATCAGTAAATGGCTCATAGTTTCAACTCTGAGCAATTGTTTAACCCTAAATTTATTTAGTGGTTACTTCCAATAATAAACTTTAAGAAAAAGTGCAAGGGTAGCTCATGGGATCCATTTGGGTCTCACAATCCTGGTGCTGCAAGTTCAAATCCCGCCCAGAACAAGTTTTTATTTAACATTAAAAGCTAGTCAAGAGTGATGGATGTTTAGAATGGGATGGCATGCTATAGGTAGCCCCTCTCTCCATGACCCTGAGTGGTTGAATGGGAGGCTAACACTTTATACATGTATAAAAAGAAAAAGTTTGAGTCGAGAAACAAATTTATGTTGAGTTTCATACTGGATTTAAATTGCTCTCTGGGCCATTTTTATCAAGAATAAAAGTATGCCTAAAGCCATTGAAGTTTAGTATAAATTCCGATTATGCCTCACCGATTACTATTTCTATCATGCTCCAAAGTGAATGCTTTCCCTTGGACCCGCTCATACTTACAGGTAAAAGGGTATTGTACCAGCTATTGGCTTGTGTGTATACAAACTACACCACTGCAGTAAACTGTAAATAAGGCAGCAGTTTAGAATAGATTAAGAATAGAATAATGAACTTTAGTTTTTGCCCCTATGTGGTTTAAAAGAGAGGAAAATAAATTTAAAAAATAAGATTTTGCAAAGTATGACAATATAACATAACTTACAATGAAATAAGTATTCATTTGCTGCTAACTTTTTAATTTTAATTTATAATTAATATAAATTTAATACAATTATTTTTGTGCAGGACATTGTAGATAGAAGCACAAGCCTCCACTTCGCCTGCGTTTCTGGATTCGAAGACATAGTAATATATCTTTTAAATTTGGGTGCTTACCATAGCTACCCAAACATTGGTGGCCTAACGCCACTTAGATGTGCAACTGAACATCCTTTTGTTCAAAACATTCTTCTCGCTCATGGAGCTGGAGATGAGGAGTTCCATTTCAACATTGAAGATGACATTGAAGACGATGACTTTAATGCTACAGCACATATAAAAACATCGAATGCAGCTTCTCATTTCCATCGGAGCCGTTCTTGAAGCTGGGAGATTTTGGAATTAATGTAATTTTAATTGTTTCTAATGTCTTCGTCAACAATATCTGGAATATCTTTGGGATCCCTTCCATGGGCAAGGAGAGTATTTTATATATGAGGATATACCAATTCATGTCATTAAGGCTCAAGTCATCTTCAATGTCATCTTAAATTATTCAAAAGGAACTCCTCACCATCAGCTGCATGAGTAGAAAAGGAGTTTTGATTTTAATAGTAACGGTGGTAAGCTCTCAGTATGAGGATAGTATTCATGGGCTAAGAGAAGCTGGAGTAAATACCTTAGAATGGACGTTTGCAATTACAATAATGACATATTCCAACTTTTTCCTTCAGGATGCCAGCGTAGTTCCTGGGATCCATCCGGGTCTCAGAAGTCAATCAGAAATTACTTTGTACATAAAGGTTTCAATTTCTTTCTATGCTATTTTATTTTCATATTTAATATTGTATATAATATGCTATATATATATATATATATATATATATATATATATATATATATATATNACAAACATTTTCCTAAGAAAACTAATTTCATTTCCTACACTAGTATGCTCACAAGAGACAACTATATGACGGGCTTCAGTGAATTAGAGGCCAGCCCGGAATCAGAGGAAATGAGGAACGGGATTGGCCAAGGCAGGCACAAACGAGTGTCGGCCTGATGAGACCATGCTCTCTGTAGTACCCGGAGAACGCAAAGCTCCCACCACAAAGAGAGACACAAGCGAACACACATGGATCTACCGTGTGAAAACCGCTGGCACCATTAAAGAAACAGGGTGCATTCCAAGGGGAATTATTGAGGCCTGTTAAAGATTCAAATTGTTCATTATTATTTGAACTAAGGCATAAATAAATAAATATATATATTCCTCATACTGCTTCTACCACAAAAATATCTGTGAGAAGTTTTTATGACCATATATAAAATAATAATAGTAAATAAAGCAAACAAAGATCGAGAAGTGAATGCAGAATTTTATTTATTAGTCAAGCGCTTTTTTCTCCTTACAAACCAATCTAAATAACAATTATTTTATTAAAATTCCAAATGTAGTTGTGAGCCTTTATTAATTTATTTATATATTTAACATTATAATTTTTTTTCTGAAAAGTTATATTAAAATTTGATTTAGCTTTAAGAAGAAATGAAAAAAATTCTGTCACATGCACTACTTAAAAACTACACTCCACGTTAATATCAATTCATGATCTGTTTTGCATGTAAGCAATGAAACAAATTAAATTAGTGCAAGACTATACACTTTTCTTATGCTTAAATGCCTTTAAGGATTGCCTTTATAACGAATGAATTAATAATTGTTAATAAAATGTAATATATTCGCAGGCTCTTATTTTTAGGAATTAGAATTTTGAGGTAAGAGAAGTTATAAATATGCAAACTTCTGTTTAGATTATAAATATCCATGAACTTTTTTCCTGAATAATGAGAGAAAAGTTTGGAATTTTAGGCAGAGGGGTTGTCTAAGAGATTTATTTTAAGCCAACCATAGCCTTCAAATAATAAAAAAAACAAAATTATACTAAAGAAAGAATCTATGATATAAAAAAAAATGGAGTTTAATAAAGGTCAATTCACTAATATAATTTAAAATCTAATTATCTCAATATTTCTTTATTTGTGTTTTATATAGATGAATGACGAGTATAAAAGTATAGTCAGGTAGTCTCTTACGCCTTTAAACCAACCACCCACTCTAACGATTTCATTAACTGAAAAGTTTTGCAAATTAAGCTTAATTACAGAATTTTATTTTTTTTAAATAATTATTGTATCCTAATGGGTAGCCTTGGAAGTAATTAAATGTTTTAATGATTCCAAACAAATGTAGCTAAATATACTAGTTTGCAACTGTAATTTATATGCTTAATGATAGGATTTAGCTACATTTGTTAGGAATCATTAAAACATTTATTATATATTCACATATTTGTGCGGGTGTGTCATTCAGTTTTTCATTTAATTTTTTAATTTACCGTCTATGAGTCCCAAGTAATTGTTTTTCTTCAAAAAATTTGCTTTTTATATTTTAGTGGAATTTGAAAGGCTTAGTTCATTATAGTGCGAAAATGTTTTGCTTCTTCTTTTCTCTAATAAAGAATTACCTGGATGTCAATTTCAAGTGCAAAAAGCCAAAAATTTTACTCATTGTAATTTTTTTCTTTTTGTGTGTTCACTACACTGTTTCTCCCACCTGTTCTTATTTATTATACATATATCAGCCGCGAGTCTTTCATTTTCTATATATTTTCCTTCAGAAACACAAATAGACATAGGCGCAAACATTTTTAGACAGAGATAAAGATAAAGAGATAGGGAAGCAGGGAGGGAGGGACGGAATTGATGTTTAATCGCCCCTGATGAGAGGCGACACAAAGGCGTAGAAAACATCCCTCTTCACTTACATTTCCTTTCCTCGTTCTTCCACCATCTTGATGTGAACACGCTGTTGATTTAGGTAACTGTTGAATGCCCGTTACATTTAACTCCTGCTCTCCAGAAGAACAAAACAATTCCTTTTTAATTTAGGAGGGAACTTCTTTCTCTGAGGTCAAGGTTCATTATTCAAATTACAGGAGTTCGGGCCCGTGTTAATGCAAATGTATTCGTCCCGGCAGTATCATTTTCCCCGTACTACGCTCACGTCGCCTGACGAAAAAATGCTTCCCTACGTTTAGTCGAAACACAAACCCTGTGCTTCTGGTATTTTTGGAATGTCAACCCCATTTCGTCCATTAACTCCAATGCATTGTGCCCTCTTTCTGATTTATTGCTAGTTAACCCGTTACCATGTTATTGGAAACTAGTAGCCGAATGNATGTTTTTTTTAATAAAGGATTATCTGCCAACGTTTCGGCTTACATTGTAAGTCATCTTCAGGGCTGTAGAAATACAATGTCATGAGAATACAATAATAATTAACAATAAAATAATAGAGAATTATAATAATGTGATGTGATATCAAAAGTATGAATGTAGAAAGTTATGTAAGAGAATTTAAAAAGATTTTAAAAAATAATTTGAAAAAAAAAACAATTTGAAAAACGTGCAGACAACAATTTATTGAAAAATAATTGAATAACATTAAAATAATAATTTGTCACACCTACCTAGCATGAAGACGAGAGAGAACGTCCTGTCCCTAAGTTCACATTTCCATGACTAAAGTATAAATTTTCCAAATACACACCGTGGGAGGTAAAAAGGTGGGGAGGGGGAAGGTAAGAGTTGTTAATAATTAACATTATTATTGATAATTATTATTGTCTTCTCATGACATTGCATCTCTACAGCCCCGAAGACGGCCCACAATGTAAGCCGAAATGTTGGCAGATAATCCTTTAAAAAAATTTTTTTAAATTTGTATTTTTTTTGGATCTTCTTTGACCGAACCCCAACTAAAATCATCTAATAATAATATGTATGGTCAAAAAAACTCTTCTTTTGAATAATTTCCTTTCTCTACCTTTACATTTAAATGCATTACTATTACTCCTAGCTTAGGATGCTAGATAAAGAAATAGAAAACCACATGGGAGTATCAGAATATTTTTCTCAGTCAAGAAATTTACATCCGTTCCATGACCAACAGCACTTTTATCGATCCTCTTTATAACCTAAGTATATTTAATATATGTTCTATTCATATATACCCACATACTCTCCCACACCCACCAAAATACTCATATATATATAAATGTTCATCCCAAATATATCCACTTAACTAAACCTGGGCTCCTACACAATTTTAGAATATAGATATTGAATTCAGTAGTTAATATTATTTCAGCAAACCATTGGTTGAATTTGTTTATGGTTAAATTTGAATGGATGGGTTATCCTCATTCTTTTAGTATTTCATTATGAAAAACTTAAAAATAATTATTCTTAAAAATATATTTTTATTGTTCATGTGTAAAAAAATTTATTCTGATATTACTAAAGTAAGAAAACTAAGAAAATCCCACTTTGTTCAATTTTTTAAAGTTCACTTGGTGTGTTCTTAAAAGCATAAAATTTAGACAAAAAGAGAATGATTTATTGATAGAATTAATGGAAAAATCTGTATTTAAAAGTTTAGGAAATACACGGTAAATCAAAGAACATATGGAAAAAGGTATATACCTACTGTGAAGTTATTTCTAAAGGCGCATATTTGGTAATATATTTAAGAATGTATGTGAGTTGTCACTTATAATTCTCCACTACCTAGAATGTTGAAAATGTTAGAATAAGTTGAGGAAATTTGTTCTATGTCCGTTCTGTCGCTAACTGGATAGTGTTGTAAGTTGATGTGAACGGTTTCAGACAAAAGACCTTTGTGTTGATAGGGTTCAGTGGAAAGATAGGTTAAGCTCTCGAAGTCAAATGTGTGTTCTTCATGAAAAACATGTCTAGTGAGGGCAGTTTTTATTAGTTTATTCTTTATGTCATTTTTATGGTTATTAATTCTGCAGGAAATAGGGTTTTTTTTTTTTTGTCCAATGTAAGAACCTTGGCAATTCGGTGTGGAACAGGGAATTTTATAGACGACATTAGTTCTGTTAGGAAGGGGGATGGGGTCTTTGAGGATGGTGTAAATAGATTTTAACTTGTTGGTGCAAAAAGAAAGCTTGAGGTTAAGAAAAGTTTTTCTGAGAGATTTCTTAATATTTTCAGACAGTTTTGGAATATAAGGAAGAGAACGGAAAACAAGGTCGTTATTTTGGGGG
>KZ807684.1:208645-223676 GCA_000696205.2 Oncopeltus fasciatus | reverse complement strand
TATATATATTTAATAAGAGTATAATAAAAAATATTCACTTGCCCATTATATTAATTAGTATTTAGACCAGGTGTTTCACCTAAAGTAAAGTTCTATCTAATTTAACACAAAAATGTTATATTCAAAACTTCAAAATTTGTACATTAAATAATAATGACAGGAAATTAGGACATAAATAGTTTAATTTTAATTCAAAAACTTCTTTTGATTACAGAAATATGGGTACATAAAGATTCAATATTTTTACAAAATATTTTTAGTTATGAGGAAAGGTTAGTCAGGAATATAGTCAAGGGAGCTGAAGAATTAAAAAGTGATTTGTAAACAAAAAATGTTTTGTTTTTTTATTTTGTCTTAAAGTTCAGGCCTTCATCTGGGGGAGAGACATTCAAGGAACTAACTAATAACAGTATCTAAGTTTTGATCAGTCATGATTTATTTTTAGTTATGTTGTTGATGTATTCACTAATCGTACATAAATCCCCTTGTGGGGGAAGTTTCTCTCACTAATGAACTGAGATGATTTTAGTTGTGGTTCGGTCAAGGTAGATCCAAAAAACACAAATTTAAAAAATGTATTTTTTAATAAAGGATTATCTGCCAACGTTTCGGCTTACATTGTAACGTTGGCAGATAATCCTTTATTAAAAAATACATTTTTAAATTTGTGTTTTTTGGATCTACCTTGACGGAACCCCAACTAAAATCATCGAATAATAATATCTACGGTCAAAAAAACTCCTTTTTCTCACTAATGAAGTTCTTTTTATTTTCATCTTAAGGGAAGGAATTTATTTTATTGTAATAACTATTTAAACATTCGGATAAACATTTAGTTCGTTGCCACGGTAAAAATAGGGATTTTAGTTGAACCCTACTTTCATATTTAAATATTTTACTTTATTTTATTTTTTTAACTCGCCGTATCTCTTCAGCTCTGAAGAAATAGTTTCTTGAATATTGAAAATAAACTCCTTGGAGTTAGTGGAAAACTACTGTCTACTATCCTAACCGAAAGCAAAGAATAGGTCGGGTTCCTAGCAGGTAGAAAGGTTCAAAACCCAGGTAAAGTAATTGAAAACATTTTAGGGTACCTGGAAGTTTGAGGGAATTTGTGGTGTGACGAAGGCCTTTCTGCCACCCCCCACTCTTCCCCGAGTCCTAGGGCTGTTCTTGTTACATTCTTCATTCTAATACTGCAATCCAGTGGCTTCGAATCTTGGTGATACTGTGTCCTTAAAATCTCGAATATGATGCCCGATACTGAAAATCAATCCAACAATCAGCAACTTCCTGACTCTTCAAAGGAGAAATTGGTTTTGGATGAAATGACCTGGAGGGATCTGCTTGGAAACACGTAATTTCTCTTTTATTTATAATTTCACCATTTTAAATAAAAATTAAACTTTATTTTAATTACTTTCTACTTATTTTTTGTATCTAGTAATGTGCTGTTTAAAATTCACAGTAATTTCACCATTAAAAGCAAAATCTTTATTCATTACGTAGCACTGCAATAATATTAAGCCGTCATTTCTCATTAATAGGCCAATATAAATAATTATATATAATATAATTTTTATCCAACATCTTACATGGACAATATTTATTATCAGTTATTTTTAGGAAAAAAAAGTCAAATCTAATAAGCCTAAGTAATTCATTAACAATAAATTCGATTAATATAAATTAGTTTTTACTTGAATGCATCTAATATATTAAATGTTATATTCCCTCAATTAACGCATATTCAGCATGCATTTTTTTCATTGAGTGAAAAATGTAATATCATTTAAATAAATGTTTCTATTACACACATAATTGTATTTCATAAACTTTATTGTTACTGAATCTGTGTTCCAAGGAAGCATACTATGAGAAATTTTAACATTTCAGATTGTTTCACGATGTTGAGAATTATCGAGGGAAGAGATTTTTCACATTTCTTCGACGTATCCCAAATTCATCCGTCCTAGATGTTCAAAATGAATATGGACAGGTGAGTCAATGTGTTATTTAAGGATTTACTTCTTATTATATTTAATTGTCAATTATTTCACTAAATCTTGAAGTATTTAAGCTCTCGAGAGCATGGTTCCATTAAGCATGAACACGTGACGTGCATATAATATTTCAACAGAAAAGTCATCAAACCTTTGCTAAGGTTATAGTTATAACATAACTCATTATATCATTAACTTAGGCTAAATTATAAATTAGGTATTTTTGTGGGATTGTTTTTTTTTAAAGAAATTTTTTGCTTGTTTTTATTGTTTGTTGTATTTCACTAAGCTTATATTCTCGTTCTCAAAATAAATAATGACTAGTGATATTTGAATTAATGCTACTGCTTAAAATGAAATTGATTATCATACATCACACACTCCATTGCCACAATATTACACAGAATTTATTGTACATATTTTAAGTTATAACTTAATCCTATTCGTTCTATTTCGCTCAATATAAATCACAGCCTTTTTACATTTAAAAGACTATTTCTTTGTGATTTTAAATTTTAAAAAAATCTATTAGAAATATTGTAGCAGTTGTAGTTATCATTAAATCAACAAACGTCGAATAAAATGAATTTAACTTTAGCATTCCTTATCAAAACTTTAATTTTATTTTTTATAAGCCTTATATAAATCGATTATCGAAAGCTATAAATTACGAGCTACATATTGAACTCTTATTAATCTCTGAAAAGAGAAATAGGAAAATAACACTCTTACAACAATAACTCGCAGATAACCAGAGAAAATAGTTATTTCAAGATATTTCAGAAATAAAAAGTTCAGAAATATAACTTCATTTATTTACTTGTGTCCAATACAGCCCTTTAAAGTGATATGAAAATAGAAAAAAAAATATATAATCATATAGTTGACTTTTTATTGAATGAATCATTAGAAAAGTAAAAGTTTAAGATCAATCCTGAAAGAAAGTTTTTTTTTTTTTTTTTTTTTTTTTTTTTTTTGGCAGAACGTTCTGTCATGAATTATTTATTCGTTATACATAACAGAAGTTTAACAAATTTAAGAAAGATTAATATTCAATAGTTCCATCCATGGATTTAAAGACATTTCACACAAAAATAGTTAACAAATGCTTAGAACTATAATTTCATTAATTTTTTTGTGACAAATGCAACCTCATAAGAGTAATTAACAGAGAAAAATTGCATGCTAAAATTTATTAACAGGAAGTAAATAAATCCGTATCGCCATATAGCTGTTACATATGTTTCTCAGAATTACCCTGGAACGGAAATTTTAATTTCATAAATAAAAACTAAAACCTTTAATTCCCCTAATTACTTAAATATTTTCCTTAATTTGTTATTTTATTATAAAATTTTAGAGAATTTAAATTTCAGAAAATTTAAATAAATTATTTTCCGTAATTATTTATCGCAAATAATAGGGAGGATGCTACAGTTTTATTTTATGATAGTTCTCTACTTTTCCCTCTCCCTATGAACCGATTTATGACATTAATTCTGTAACGGTTTACGAAAAGTGGCTAGAATGCAGAATTTGTTTTCTTTAATTTTAATATTTCTAACACTGGGAAATTTTTTTTCTTTTTAATGGAATTTAATTACGTATAGCTTGTTCTAAATAAGGAGGATAAGTAACATTTCTTTCAAAATTTGTGTCATGCTACCACCTGGGAATCCTTCATGAAGTCAATTAAAGTTGACGCCATCACGAATGAATGACGCCATACCAAATTGGAAATATTCTGGTAACATTGACTGTTACTACCCCTTTTCTTGGTAGGCGTTTTCAAGGAAAAGTCTTTGTTTCAGACACCTCTCCACATGGCAACAAGGTCTAGGCGGGCCGATATTGTGAGGACACTGGTTTGTGCTGGAGCGGACACGAGAATCCAGGACTGTTTTAGGAATACTCCTCTTCACGTAGCTGTGACCATAGGGGACATAGTTTGTGTTCGAGCCCTCACCAGTCCGGTAACTCCTGAAGAAATACAAAAAGTAAATCTCTTGTATGTGCCAATCATACCACCTATTTCTCTTCCTGAGGACCACGGAGCTCAAGGTAGGAGGAATCGTTTCATTGACTGACTTAAAATTCTTTCTTTTTATTTTTAATGATTCTGTTGATGGAAATGTGTTCATATCGTCGCCCTTTAAATGATACGCTGAAAAAAAAATTGTTTTGACTTTACTATTTATTTATAGAGAAAAAACCGTAATTGAGTAACATAATCACGTTATATTGTCTAATGATAAATTTGTACCTCATGAGGGCTAGAAACCTCATTGTGTCTCATTATTTGAAAAAAAAAATATTAATTTTAAAAGTCTTACTCCTTTCTGTTGTGTAATCAGTGTGAGTAGATATAAATGTTATTATTACTATATATTATTCTTATATTATATATTACTATATTACTTATTATGTAAGCGACATTGAAGAATTCATCTTTATCGTAAAAGTCAGATGACAATGGTTATGATGAAGGAGTAACAAAGACCTTACATATTTATTATTAAATTTGGCTTGTTAATATATTGTTTATGCCTCCACCAAAAGATTGAATGTAACACTCTGCACTCTTAAAAAGAAGTTTGCTTTTTTGAATTTTTGTTTTACTTTATTAATGCTATAAGTTACTGTTCAAAAATACATAGATACAGAGGTAAATTGCAGTTAATTTATTATAATTAATTATTATACTACCAAAAACAGAGGGTGGTCCAAATATAACCCGGAACTTTTAAATTGACGCGCGAAAAATGTAGTGTCGAAAAAGTGGCTTCTAGTTAAATGTGGTTTCTTCTTTTAAAGTGATATGGGGTCAGGAGAAAGAAGGTGGTCACCTTCAATACATGTATTATTTATTACATATCAACCGGAATCTAGTAGAGGGAATCTATAAATAAGGAGATAAGAACAACTGATGCAATTATATCAGAAATGATTGATAGAACATTGCGAGAGAAGTAACTGATCTATAATTTAATTTGAGGTGATGACCGAAAGGAAGGTTTATTTAAAAGATAAAATGAGAGTCAGTGCTAATTAAGGCTTAAATCATTGTTGGTCTCCACCATTGGCTTCAAATCTTCATCTTCGAGGTGTTGATCCCAATACATTTCCGCATTGAAGGTATTCTCAACTAAAGTAATGATCCGAAATCGCCGGATGTCGCTGGTTTCCTTCAATGAAGACCTGCCCTATAGTAGACTCCCCCATTGGTTGTATGTTTGGTCACTTGGGAGACGAAGGTACCAGAACACTTCCCAGCAGTAGACTAATTGGAGGAAGTCAAGTTGAAGTCTCCAAGAGAACGACCTCGTGATCCCGTTGGAAAAGAAGTCTTCTCATAGACAGTATCCTCTGGGCCGAGTCGTTTAAGACACAATTGTTTCGATCAAAACGTCATCTGGCTCCATCTTGAAGAGTTCTATCCATAACCTTGCCAGGCTACCCATTTCCAACTCCAGTTCTCGTCCTCCTAAAGTTCTCCCTGGCTCCGAAGGAACCCTCAGGGTTGTTTCGTTCAAAACCTCCCTTGGCCCTACCTTGAAGAAGTTTATCCCATAACCTTGCCAGGCTACCCATTCCCAACTCCAGTTCTCGTCCTCCTAAAGTTCTCCCTGGCTCGGAAGGAACCGTCAGGGTTGTTTCTTTCAAAACCTCCTCTGGCTCCACCTTGAAGAATTCTATCCATAACCTTGCCAGGCTACCCATTACCAACTCCTGTTCTCGTCCTCCTGTAGCTCACCCTGGCTCGGAAGGAACAGTCAGGGTTGTTTCGATCAAAACGTCCTCTGACTCTACCTTGAAGAAGTCTATCCCATAACCTTGCCTGGCTACCCATTACCAACTCCAGTCCTATTCCTCCTAAAGTTCACCCTGGCTCGGAAGGATCCGTCAGGGTCGTTTCGATCAAATCCTCCTCTGGCTCCATCTTGAAGAGTTCTATCCATAACCTTGCCAGGCTACCCATTTCCAACTCCAGTTCTCGTCCTCTTGAAGTTCTCCCTGGCTCCGAAGGAACCCTCAGTGTTGTTACGATCAAAACCTCCCTTGGCCCTACCTTGAAGAAGTCTATCCCATAACCTTGCCAGGCTACCCATTCCCAACTCCAGTTCTCGTCCTCCTAAAGTTCTCCCTGGCTCGGAAGGAACCGTCAGGGTTGTTTCTTTCAAAACCTCCTCTGGCTCCACCTTGAAGAATTCTATCCATAACCTTGCCAGGCTACCCATTACCAACTCCAGTCCTATTCTTCCTAAAGTTCACCCTGGCTCCGAAGAAACAGTCAGGGTTGTTTCGATCAAAACGTCCTCTGACTCTACCTTGAAGAAGTCTATTCCATAACCTTGCCAGGCTACCCATTTCCATCTCCTGTCCCTCGTCCTATTGATTTTTACCCTCTGCAGTGCTTCTCCCTCGTGGGACAAGTTATACTTTTCTTTTTCATCTTTACCTTATGTATATGTTTTCATTCATACACAAATTCTCTTGGTGGGCGGATTTTGTTCAATTTTTATATATGTATATAGTTTTTTTAGTGAGATTTAATTTTTATGTTTCTGTTGCAAAATTTATATTTTCATTTACCAGCCTTCCGGCAAATTATTATTGTAAAATTTTCGTACACTTCAGATTTCAATCTTACTTTCTATTGTGTGGATAATTATAATTTCCAGTCTGAAATAACCAGACCTCATCCATGAGTTCAGTTTTCATGTTCAGTTTATTTATTCAGATTTTAATTTTCTCTTTTCCTTTTTTGGACTTTGAATGAAGGTGAATTTATTTTTTTCATGTTTTTTTTTAATAAGGCACCCAAGCATATGGCCTTCATTTCTCCCCCTTAACGTTCTAATTTATTGTAATCCTCTTCCCAGTGCCATCTGAAACATACAAGCGTTGTTCTCCCTTTCTGCAACGTCAAATTGTTCAGGGGCCGGAATGAAATACGAAATCCCACACACTAGCCATAAAACCATCAAAGATTATAAGAAATAACATGATTGAAAATGTCCCAAAAATTAGAAAACTTTGCGAAGACTATCAGATTGGAGGAAGTTAAGGGAATTTCATTCATGTTTACTCACTGAACAAATTTTTGTGTTACAGGGTACACCTGCCTTCATATTGCCACAATTGGAGGACATGTAGAAATTTTGAAATACCTGGTAGAGGATCTCGAAACGAACGTCGACGTGACTGTAAGTATTTTGTAGATTCACTTTTACATTTGTTTATTTTCTCAAACCTTTGACTATTTAATGATATTACTCGTGAAATAGATAACTAAGTTTAAAAAAAAGTGATATTTTTTATGTTATCCTTAATTCTTACTGCTTTTGAGATAAATACTTTAGTATGAGTCCATAGAATTACCCCTAAATTTTCACTATTTTCTATTTCCATTGGTTTGGTAATGTGTTTTCAGAAAATATTTAAAAACAGTCATATTGCAAAAATTTTTGTCTTATAAAGTTTGTATTCCATAATAATTATATAAATATATATAATTATGTAAATAATCTAAAAGGTTATTTTTCACTACCAATGAATATAGGGCTATCATACCTTCTATTATCCGTCTTCATTGGTTTCTGCAAACCATCTTATGTTGGCGAGCGCTTTCGGACATTGTCCATCTTCTTGGCAGTTAAATACAGACAGTGACAGTGAACACATGTATTCGGCCTCTTGGCCAACTTCTTAGATCTTCTTAGAATGTCCGAAAGTGCTCGCCAACTGAAGATGGTTTGCAGAAACCAATGAAGACGGATAATAGAAGGTATGATAGTTATATATAATTATATCTATATATATGATAAATATTATATATATATATAATATGAACTCACATGAAGGTTACAAGTTAAGAAAGTTGTGCACACCTACTGATAGCTCACAGAGTGCATTGAGCTTTCCTGGGATATTCCTAGAAATTTTCTACTTGTACAATTATTCTTTATCTTACATTTGGCCATGACTTTTCTCCTTGGCGATCATTTCATATATTTAGGTAAATATGTATATCATATATGTATATTCATATATTTGTAAATCTAAAAGGTTATTTCCACCACCAATGAATATAGAACTATCATACCTTCTATTATCTGTCTTTATTGGTTTCTGTAAACCATCTTCTGTTGGCGAGCGCTTTCGGACATTGTCCATCTTCTAGACAATAGACTTAGAACACCTCAACAAAGGAGATTACAACTAATCTCTGCCTCAACCAATACCTGGAATAATGGACTCTGACCCTTATAACTCGCGCGTGTGACAAACCTTATTGCCGACAAAGCGTCCGTTACAGCTATTACTGACGCATCCGACTAACCCACAGAATACAAACGCAGTTGAGTACAGACAGTGATAGTGTACGCATGTATTCGGCTAGAAGATGGACAATATATCATATATTTATTATAATTTTATTTTTTTCTAATAACTAAATAATAAATAATGGAATTATGGTTTTTTTTTTTTTTTCATTATTTTTTAAGATTGATTACCACGTTAACTACATTAATTTATATTACTTGTTATGGATGTTATAAAATTAGCACTTAAATATTTAATGAGACTCGCATCAGCGTCACAATTACAAGCATTAGTTTAGTTATGTTAGTAGTTTCAAGTCCTTCAAGAAAGAAGGGTTTAAATAAAAATCGAATAAAGAACATAAAAGTGAAATATGAAAGATATTCGAAAATACATATTTTATAATTTAAAAAAAATTAACAAAGAAGTAAAACAAAGAAATTTTTAAAGATTATAACTTCGAGTTGCCCTTTGCCAGGGAGAGCTTATTTTCAAAATTATTAAAGGCAAATTAAGCATTTATTTTTCTTTAGCCGTAAAATTAATTCGTTTTGATTATTTATGCGAACAAATAATAGACAGTAAAAACGACTACTTAACTTGTCGGTCATTGTATTAAAATCTAAAGTCAAGTAATGGCTTACAGTTTCTACTCGGAGTAATTGACTAACAAAAAAATCATTAAGTCACAAATTAATGGTTACTTCCGTGCAATATAGATAAATGAAATTTCACCTTACTTCCTATACGCCCGATTTCACTCCACAATGCTTTTAAACTTTCAAATTACAATAAAAACCGATACTTCTCTCACCAGAATAGCAACTAATTGTAGCTTCTAGGCCGTACAGCTAAAAAATTACGGTTCAGGTAAACCCCCACTTCTAGTTGTTCAATACTATTGTGTAAAACATAATTTACGTGTTTTATTAAGAAACAAATTTACGTTGAGTTTAATAACTACTTTCACGCACGCCACATCATAACTATTTCTACTCGAATTTTACATTTCACAGTATCCTCCGCTCCTATTCGTGAAAGTGGTGATAAATCCTAAACATTTTTTATATGCTCAAAAGGAGAGTTTTTTTGACCGTAGATATTATTATTAGATGATTTTAGTTGGGGTTCGGTCAAGGTAGATCCAAAAAAAATACAAATTTAAAAATTTTTTATATTTTATTTATAAGCCGAAACGTTGGCAGAAAATCTTTTTAAAAAATACATTTTTTAAATTTGTTTTTTTGGATCTATCTTGACCGAACCCCAACTAAAATCATCAAATCCTAAACTTTTTTTTTACGTCTATTATTTTGGATACTATTCTCTTAAATTAAACATTAAAAAAGACAATTTTTGTTGTATATTGAATGAGTGGAATCGGAAGGCAAGAATATATAACCATAAGGTATTTATTACTATTTGTGTTACAAAAATTTTATCCAACATACAACGTTCGTAATTGTCGTAACACCTAAGTGGTATAAACAATTAATAAATAAGAATTTAAACAAATAAAATAAAAACCAGTCCCGCAACAAGCCATATAGGCCCAGGGGAGAAATACATGTTAAGGATGTATTTATTCTCGAACTACGGTACACTATAGAAAGAGTTGTGGTCAGAACACCGTTCTGGCCGCCTAATTTTTTCCAATTTTATGAAGAATAGTTCCAAATCAGGATTGCGTGTTCCCTAGGAGCACACCAGGAATCCATGGGCTATTACAAACAGAGACAAAGAAAAAGGAGGCACACTCCTGCCTTATTTTCAGGAGTCCAATACCTTAAATAAAGAAGTTAAATAATTTCAAAAATATATATATTTAGCTAAGTAAGTCTAGAATAACATAGATTCTTATTTAAAATATAATTTAAATTACATTAGAATAACTATTTATAAAAAATTATTACTGTGCAGGACCTAGGAAACAGAAATACTGCCCTCCATTTCGCCTGCTACTCTGGAGCCGAGAACGTAGTACGGTGTCTTCTGGAGATGGGAGCTTTCCCCAGTTCCCCAAATGTGGGAGGAGTTACACCTTACAGGTGTGCCGCACGATATCCATCAATTCAAAATATTCTTTTTGCCTATGGAGCAGATCCTGACGTATTTCCCTTCGTTATTGAAGATGACGTTGAAGACGATGACTTCAATGCTACCGCAAATTTAATATCTGCAACGACAAATCAAGGGACTCCTTTCCCTCCGGGCCGTTCATGATTCCAGGAACTTACGGCTTATTTGCGGCATTGATGTAATTTTCGTATTTTTCAATGTCTTCGTCAATCAAAACGACTGGGAAGTCTTTGGGATCTCCTCCATGGGCAAGGAGAATGGGAGTTATAATTCATGTCAAGGCTGGAGTCTTTCAGTAACTGTGTTAAGCTCCCAGCTCTAGGAAAAAAAATCACGGGCCAAGAGGATCTGCAGTTAATACCTTACAATGGATATTCGCAATTACAATAATGTCATATTCATCGTCTTCAATGTTATCTTGTAACAATGCTACAATGAAGGAATGAGAGCAGATATATTTTATGGAACTTCGAGCCAGGGACACTCTATATTATCTGGAGCCGATGTAGAGATATTGCCTGGTACATCGAGAAAAAAATATAATAACTGTCATACTAAAACAAGAAAAAATATATGTTAAAAAATTTTCTGAAATACACTTTTTCTTTCTTTAAAAAAAAGATGTTTCATTTTCATAGTCAAATCGAAAGTCTCTTATTATCACTTCTGAATCACAATAAGTACAGGTACTCTCTCTCTCTCTCTCTCTCTCTCTCTCTCTCTCTCTCTCTGTATTTCTCTCTCACTTCTCATCCTGCAATAAAATAATTTAAGTCTGAAAATTAAATCCACAAAAATTTCAATTTCTTTGAAGATTAGATCCCGTAATTAAATTAAATGATGCACAGGAATCATTAGCCATACAAAATATTTGTTTTCGAGATTTTAATGTCTAGTAAACTCCATTTGCATAAGTTTTAATTTTCCAAATAAGTATTCAATATCATTACCTTTATTTTTTTAAATGTGAAAATCATTTGTCTCTTCACACAACGCAAAGGTGTTTCCTAATTCGTTAAATCGCATGCATTAAAGCTTACGAATTTTGCAATCTGTTACTCACATTTGAAAAAAAAAAAAATCTTGGTGCACCATAAAGTTCATAAAGATGTGATCCTACATAAACACTCTATAATGCAATAAAATTATCCGAAATCTGTAACGTAAACTTAGAAAAAATTCGCTACCTAGCACACCACCTGAGTTGCATGTTACAGCATGTCCAGTCAATACTCTAGGGATTAAAGGTTAAATTAAATCTTGTAACAAATGGATAAAGAGATACTAAATCCTAAATTTTGGTGGACCGCTGCTTGTCACATTCTTGCATCATAAAAGGTACAGTAAGTACCAGTATCAAGTGTCTAATATAAAACTACTAACACGCAATACTCATTTTGAAGAAATTCGCTACAGAGCGCATCATCTTCTCAACAAAATTTCCTACACAAAATGCAGATTGAAAAAAAATATTGAGCCTATACCATATGAATGAAACCAAATTTCACCCGTTTTTATTTCGAACTCACGAAACTTAAAAAGTCTTAATTGTATCACATTCAGCTGATGAAAGCAGTAAAAGTTTTAGGGATGTTTCCCCTTGAAAGTTGAACATTTATTACATTTTTGTCCCAATATTCAAATCAAATTTTTAAAATCCGAAGGTTGTGCTTTTGAAGTATCCCTTCATAGAAAACTGGATTTTTCTCAGCGAATAATTACAGTAAATGCAATCCGTCATGTTCAAAAGGAGAAATTTATACTGAGCTGTCATCTCAAAACGTGTAATACACGCCAAGATTTTCTCTCAGCAAAAGTAACTCTTTACATAAGGGTCGTTCAGTGCTTACGGTGCACGCACTTGTAAAAGTGAACACAATATTTGTCGAAAATGTGGCAAAAACTTCGATAATAAAATACTATGTCGCCTCAGCTGTATAGTCATTGCAAAAATACCAAACTTATTGAAACTACCAAAAATTTGAATGGAGAGCTTTTTTGACCGTAGATATTATTATTAGATGTTTTTTGTTGGAATCGGTCAAGGCAGATCCCCCAAAAAAAATAAAAATTGTATAACATAAAAATGTGTATTTTTAAATTATCTGCCGACGTTTTGGATTACATTTTAAGCCACTTTCAGGTATGTTGAAATACAATGTCGTAAGAATAAAATATAAATAAAAATAAAAATCCCCAAAAAATTAAAGGATTTACATTATTATCGTAAGAATTGCCATAACTAAATGTAATGTGGTATCATAAGTATGAATGTAGTAAAATAAGTAGAAAAAATTCAAAATACAAAAAAACAAACATCATGAAGGGGAGAGATAATATTTTTTGTATTTTGAATTTTTTCTACATTCATATTTTTTATATCACATTACATTTAGTTATGGCAATTCTATGTGATAATAATGTAAATCCTTTAATTTTTTTTTGAAATTTATATTTTTATTCATATGACATTGTATCATATTCAACACCTCTGAATATGGCTTACAATGTAAGCTGAAACGTTGGCAGATAATTTTAAAAGTACATATTTTTTTTTTAATTTGTACTTTTTTGGATCTACCTCGACCGAACCCCAACAAATAACATCTAATATCAATGATTTAGCTAACCTATTTCAAATATTAAACCCTAGAGTTAAACTTTAGTAACTTTTATTAGGGAAAATTATCTGCCAGCTACATTACCCCCAAAAAAAATCAAAACACGTCTACTCTGACCAAAACCCGAAATAGTAATTCTCTAAATATTTATAAAGAAATAAAACTTTATTTGTGATTAAATTCTACACATTTTGTTTTCCAAAACATTTAATAACAGATTGATATTAGTAACACTAAGTTTATGTAATAATAATGTAAATCATAAAATTATAAATCTTAGTCTCCCTTTAACTCCCTCTAGGGGAATGATAATAACCTCCCTCCAGGGGGGTTTCGGCCAGTGATTCCCTGCACAGTGTGTGCATATGTAAATAGTATTAGTCGATAAGTTATTATTGTCAGACACCAAAAGTGTCATCATTGTACATAATGTAAATGGAGCGCAAATGTAGCGTCCGAAGTAAATGCTTTCATCAGTACTTGCTCATAATTTATCCTGTAGGCTCTACTTATCCTGCCAGCAGCAAGGATTGCTGACATAATAGCCAACTACACCCATTGTTAACTGTAAATGCTTTCNATTTTAAAAAATGAAAGAGAAATATTGGTGCTATACATAAATATTTAAATTAGCGTGTACTTCGCTTGATGAAGAAGGTGCCCAATGGCAGTACTCCTAAATCACTATTTACAATATTTTTCGAAATACTAATTCAAAGGAGGATAACAGAAAAGCTGAAATGATTTTTTTTTTTTTTTTCCTTATTTCAATAAATTGTTTTTTTCTTAAATGAAAATAGGAACTTCTCCAGGCAGGGTGATTTAAACTACCAGAATTAAAAAATTACTGATAAATAAAGCAGTTTTTCCGCTACTGACTTGCCTTACTGCATTTGCTGAACAATTATATTTGGTGATTGCTGCAATTACTTAAAAGTCGCTAAATCGCTCTGCGGTATGTAAATGAGATTATAACACAAATGGAGGCAGGAGACCCTGTGTCTCTAACAGGAGTCAATGCAGTGGCGTAAGAAAGGTGACTTTTTTTGGGGGGGATTCAGAAGGGATTCTAATGATTTTGATTACAATAGCAAGACTATAACAATCACTGGAGGGGATTAGTGTAATGTGTTTTAACCCATATAGAATCAAGTAAGAAGAAGAGGAGAGGGAAGCTTAATGGAGAAGTTCTGCATCTTCATGACAACGCACATGTGCACACCTCTCGTCAAGTGATCTTCAAGATCAATTGATGTTCATCTACAAAATTCTGTCGTGCAAGAGCTGCTTAACCTAAGAAGATTTTCCATCTTTCATTAAAGATTATTCAAATAAGATTAAATTAAATCAATTAAACAAAATTAAATAAACCCTATTATGTTTTTAAACTTGCAGAAACCCAAATAAAAAGTAAAAAATCATTGTTGCTAATTTTTATCATTCTTTAAACCCCCTCTGACTTTTCTCTATTTTCAATAAATGAATAAAATTCATTCCACAGTTTATAATAAAAAAGTCTAAAATATATTTCTATATTTTACAAACAAGAGAAAATTACATTCTTAAATATTCTTCTTAATATGATTTTCTAAAAAAATTTTTTTACTATAAAATTACTCACCTATTCCGTTCTATAAAATTTTTTTTTTTTTACATTAATAATAATGTAAATCATAAAATTATAAATCTTAGTCTCCCTTTAACTCCCTCTAGGGGAATGATAATAACCTCCCTCCAGGGGGGTTTCGGCCAGTGATTCCCTGCACAGTGTGTGCATATGTAAATAGTATTAGTCGATAAGTTATTATTGTCAGACACCAAAAGTGTCATCATTGTACATAATGTAAATGGAGCGCAAATGTAGCGTCCGAAGTAAATGCTTTCATCAGTACTTGCTCATAATTTATCCTGTAGGCTCTACTTATCCTGCCAGCAGCAAGGATTGCTGACATAATAGCCAACTACACCCATTGTTAACTGTAAATGCTTTCATCAGTACTC
>KZ807684.1:163665-196357 GCA_000696205.2 Oncopeltus fasciatus | reverse complement strand
GATTAACTGACCCTTTTCTCCATAAACGGGTGGGAATATAAACAGGTACAGGATTAACTGGATAAGATACAACACAAAGTCCAGTCTGGGGCAATGGAATTTCTATTTTTATCTCTTATGTAATAATAATATAAATATTTGTAAGTGATACTTTAATTTTGTCCGGCAGTGTATATATTCACTCTTCCCTTCTGAGTGGTAGACTTCTCGTCACTGATAAGAAAAGATTCTATATATATGTTTATATATTGAGGACTTTGCACAATAATTTAGTCTAGAAATGTGCTTCGAAAACATTCATCTAATACCATTTCTGAGAAATTTGGCTTAAGAGCTCAAAATAAAATTGGAATTTTACTTTTGTGGAAATTTATTTTGCCATAGTAAATATTATTAAATTTTCGAAAATTGAGCCTAGAAAACCATCCTTTCATACCATCCTCCAAGTTTTTTAATAATGGTTTGTCATAAAAATGAAAATCTGTGTATATAATTTGAAAAAAATTGTAAATATATATATATATNTTTTTTTTCCCGTACGCGCTCTATCTTCCACAGTTCTTGAAAGTAATAATCAAAGCAAATTCAAAATTTAAGCTTCCTTTTGCAACCCCCCAGTTAAGTTCCTTAATGGGTGATAGGGGGTGGGAGGGTATTTGAATGAGACCAAAATGTAAAATGTTAATATCTTTGTTGTTATTAGAAGTACGAAAAAAAAATGTATAGAACAAAATAGTTATTAAAGATAATTTTAAAACATGTATTTTCTATAATATTTTTCGTGAAAACTCAAAATTAAGAAAGTTTTTAAAATTTGAATTTCGAGCGATATTTTTTTAATATGGAAACCAAAATCTGTATTTAGCCTATTTATTATAAATACTTGTAGGAATTTATTTTTTTTATTGTACACTAGTGAGAAAAAGTGAGGATTAAGGGGGAGACCAAAATTCATAATCATAATATCTTCGTCGTGTGGTATAAAACGTAACATAGGTGTAAAATGTAATTTTCTAAGGATTATGTCCTATAACATTTTTTTTAAAAAACATGTTAAGGTGGAAATTTACCTACAGTGTGTAAGAGCTTCCCCCACTATTCCTTCCCTCATGAGCTCAAATTTTGGAAAATTTAGGAAATCTGCTAATATTAAGCAGCTTTTGAGAGAAGAACTTTTTATTTTCATCGTATCATCTTGCTTGCTAGTAATTTCAGTGATTGGCACTTTTTTTTTTTTTTTAATAACTTTTATATATTTACATAAATCTAACTAAAAGGTGAAATATCGACCAAACATAAGATTTGATAAAATGCTTAAAGGATCATCTTTTACATATGTAAATACCTAAAATGCTTTATAAACTAGCTTCTTCAGATGGATTATTAAACTGATGTAACATCAGCCGGTGGATTACCTATTTTAAAAATTGCAGTGATTTCTGGAATGTAATTTTTCAGTTTAAGATAGATAGGACTACCTAAACACCCATATAACTACCATAGACAGACTTTTACTTCTGTTTAAAAGTCTACCCAAATGCGGGATTTGAAACCTCCCTCCAATCTTGAAAGTCCTTAAAAGATGACAACCCTTGGCTGTGCCAGCAGCTCTTTCACTTCCGTACATAAATTGTGCGTCAGATAATATAGAATAACACTGTATCAAGAGGTCTATGTGATTGAGTGACACTATCTCTGTGTCTTGAGATAGTGCTCTGATAACAGATAAACGTCACAAGCTGATCTTGTATAATCGTCACACCTCTGATTAGTTGTGTAATTATACTAATGTGAAATTTTCGCCATGATAGAGAGTTAGTATTTCCTTCATGATAGCCCTGAAGATGGCTTACAAAGTAAGCCGAAACATCGGCATATAATAAAAAATACACATTTTTTTTTTTAATTGTATTTTTTGAATCAACCTTGACCGAACCCCAACAATTTACCAATTTCTGGGTGAATGTTTGACTAATGTATTTTTGTGACTGTATTTTTATGAGTTGGGTCTATAACTCCTGTTTTTAGTCTTGTATCAATTCCAATTAAAGGTTCTGGTTTTAATTTATTTATTAATTTTGATTTTTTTTGTCTGTTTTGTTTCCAGGTGGTCGATAATGATGTTGATCCAGAATGGACATTATTATACTACCTCAGAACCAAATGTATCCTTTAAAAGACACTGTATGAAAAAATAAATACTTCTAACTACAAAATCTGCCTTCTTTTTACTTAAATGTCACTATTGTTTAACATCAATAATCTACTGCTAGTTTAAATCAAATAAACTTGTCAAAGGATTAAACTCTCCTGAAAAAAACACTTTTTGTGTTCTTGTTTTTGTTTCATTTTTCTTTGTCTTACAAATGCAAAAAAAAAAAAAAGTGTATTTATCCTTATCTCTAAAACAGTACGACTCACAGGAACGAAGCTTGGTTGCGCTGAAGGTGGATGTGGAGCTTGCACAGTAATGGTCTCTAAATATCTTCGTGATGAAAAAACCATTGTGTATCCTTTTTTTGCAATTTGTTAAACTTTTGCTCTCTGGCTGAAATATATTTTATTGTTGACTTAAGTCATTTATATCCACTAATTGGCTGATTTACAGAATCTTTAAATCTTATCTTGTAGGTCTTTGAGTCCTAATTTTTATATAATAAATCCTGATTTTTTTTTAAGCTATTAACTCTTGACTCTTGGATTTATGAATTATTAGAAATCCTTTAAAATGCATGTAAATAGTTTATATGACTTTTATAAGGCACAATTATGCATTCGATTTTAAAAATATAATTTTTTTTAGATCAGTATTAATTATAAACTAATTATAATTATATGATAATAATCATTATTAGTTTAGAAGATATTTTTTATCATTATTTCATGTACTTATATTTTATAATGTAAACTATTGCTAATGATTTTTTATTTATTTAATAGCATTTGTTTATAGAGGTAGCATTGTTAATAAGTTGAGCATAAAATGAAATATACAAAAAGTGGTCAAAATAAAAATAATTTTATTTAGAAATATCAACATTTTGGCTTGTGTTTAAACATTTGGGCTTGGATCCAACACCTGAAGGAAAAATCAATTGCATAGAAGCTGCACAATCTAAGCAAATTTCTCATGTTTCATTAAAGGTGGAAATAAATAAGAGTAAAGGGGGAAATTTAATTTAATGCACAAGAGAATAAGCTACATTCATCATTTTTTTCATAATAAGTATTTTTCTTAAAAATGTTAATAAACATAAATACTAGAAAATCACATTTTCCACCTATTATATACTGTAAAACTTTATATAACTCAAAAACAGTGATGGTAATTATGATTCTAAATTTTGGTCTCCCTCTAAACCTCCTCTTCACCTTTAGGTCATTCATCAATTCGTAACTCCCTCCCTTCATTATTCCCATAGCCCCGAAGAAGGCCTGAAATTCGGGCAGAAATGTTGGTTAAAATAAAACCATATTGGTTCACCAATTTGTTTTAATTTAATAATAAACCTTTTACCAAACCCTGACCAACTCCTCCTTCCCATACACACAATTTCCTGATATCCTAATAATTCCTGATGTATTCAATCGTTTTTCTTTGTTTCCTTTCCTAATTATTAACTTTGTAGATATTTTATTTAACCATAACCCACTACTTCCACTCCTTTTTAATTTTTTCATCCAATTCAGTCAAAGAGAACAATGGTTAACATCTGTTGTCAAATAGAACTGTTTGTTCCTTCTGATTTTAGTTACTTTGTTATCATAATCTGTTCTAGTCTATTAAACGAATTGCTCAAGATGGCTATTGAGGTCAATTGATTTATTAGATGTGCTTGTCTTACAAAAGTTGTTAGTTACTCCTATAGCTTTTGTCATTTTTAAAGTCATAGACCTTCCATGTTTTCTTCCAATTAGCAGTTAGGTCAGGTGGCTTTGTTCAGGATACTAATCTTCTTAATATTAGCATATTAAGTATGGTATCTTATCCTTGCAGCTCATTGCAATTAGCAAATTTTTTTTTTAGTAAAGAAGAAAATGGTCTCTCTTATACTTGACCTTACTGAACTTTTTAAAAGAGAGTTTCTTTCTCCCCCCCCCCTTTTTATTTTACTGATTTTTTATATTTAATATAATTGTTCCATTTAGGCAATTTTATGTAGACATTCAGTATGGTTAATTCATGTGTTCTCTTGTTTCTTAGTTTATTATCATAATCTTTCTAGCTGATGCACAATTGATTTCTTAGGCTACATTGGCTTCATGCTACTATTATTTCACTATCCATCAGCTACATGGATTATGTGTCTCCTTATTTCTCTTTCTACCTCTTAGATCTCTCTGTACTATGCTACATTTTCACTCATTGTGCTGTTTTCTTTATATCAACTGGATTTTTAATGTTTTCAATTTATTTTTTTAACTCCAATTTATTTTCCTTTTTAATTATTCTGATTACTCTAATCACATTATTCCCTTATTTTATTATTTTTTGAGATTACTTCATTCATTCCTTTTTTATTTATTAAAATTAAAACTAATGTAAATATTTTTCTCTTTCCTTTCTTTCTTCTCAATATAAATTAGATTGGTAGTTTGTTCCTAAAACTCCTAAATAATTTGTATAAATGTAAAAGTTAAGAGTTGATAATAAACGTGTAAAATGGATTAAAAATAATTAAAATCTATGATAATAACTTTTTAATGTGTAGGATTTTTTTTNATATCGAGAGCCACACTTATTTAATTTTTTATAGTTTTAGAGGTCTTTTACTTGATAAAATACCGATCATTTAATATTAAATATCTGAGGTGTTCGCATCTTCATTTTATGACAAAGATTAAGAAATATGGTTTCCTCTCTCGTATCCCTTCCCAGATAAAAATCTTTTGAAAAGTTCTTCAGCAATCCTAATTAGAAGAATATAAAAAAAGGGTCTATAAGTTTGTTTTTTTTTAAATATTTATTTGAACGTATTTCCTAAATGAAAAGTATTATTCTTTTTAAAATAGGAAGACAGTTTAATTGATATGAAAACATTTTCTTTACTATTTTGCAATACTTGCAAAACTTAAACCTCACCATTCAATCTTCTAGTAATAATATTCATTTAAATGTCTTTAAAAATATAGGTAGATATAAAATTCCCTAACCAATCGGTTAGAATGTGAATGTTGCTGACTGGACAGGCTGCACAGACTGAAGAAAAGAGAGGAGTCTTAAATGTAAAACCTTAATATAATATGATGTGGTGTAAAAAACCTCAATATTGATTACTTTAGTATAATACCCTTTTCCAGATAACTATTAAACTTTACTAACTCCCGCATGTTTATTTAACAGTATTTCCTGTTTGGCTCTAGAAAGAGGGATGGCTTCAACATAATTGAAGATTTATTTGGAGGTAATTAGTTGACTCTCGAGCTTTATAAGGAGAGGTTAGACAAGGATTTGGTCTTGGGAGTTGAAGAAATTAGGCCATTTTGTAAACAAAAA
The DNA here is from genome assembly GCA_000696205.2 of Oncopeltus fasciatus. Lineage (NCBI taxonomy): Eukaryota > Metazoa > Arthropoda > Insecta > Hemiptera > Lygaeidae > Oncopeltus > Oncopeltus fasciatus. Next base: position 190,860 of record KZ807684.1, on the reverse strand, counting down.
AGTTTTTTTTTTTTTTTTTTTTTGTTTTTTTTTTTTTTTTTTTTTTTTTTTTTTTTTTTTTTTTTTTTTGTGGCAGTTCATAGCTCCTTATTATAAATTTTCTGGTTAACATCTGACACGTTATTTTATTTATCTGAATCAACAATAAATTATTGTTTTTATCTTTCTCTTTTTATAGATATAGATAAATCATAGCTGACATCACACTTTTAAAGTTTAGGAAAGAATATATAAGTGAAAAACCAAAATCTCCAATCTCTTAAGATTTAAATTTTCCTTATCTTATAAGTCACATGGCTGTAAATGCATGTCTGGCTCCAGTATGTGCGATGCATGGATTGGCTGTGACAACAGTGGAAGGGATAGGGAGTGTCGCTGAAAACCTACATCCAGTTCAGGAAAGAATAGCTAAGGCACATGGGTCTCAGTGTGGCTTCTGTACTCCTGGCATTGTTATGTCCATGTATGCCCTCCTCAGATCTCTTGAGAGAAAACCAAACATGCATGACATGGAGATTGCTTTTCAAGGTATTTTATAAAACTTACTATAATTTAAATTAACAGTCCTATGTCCGGTGCCTATAACCTGCCATTGGTTGATTATATCACTGTAATATAGTTAAATCCTATGTTTTTAATAGTTCACAGATTTTTGTATAGCAAAAATCTGGAGGAGAATTAAGATAGTATTGCTAATCTTCAGGTTATCGTCACTCAGTGGAATATACAGATATCTTGCAGAAGAAAATAAAATAGATTAACTATTCTTGAAGAAATATATATTGTTTTGAAGGATGATTCTCTATGGAAAATATTATTGTTATGTATTTTAACACTTAATATTTATGCTTAACAGCTAAAATAGGAGTTACTAATTTTTACCCAATGCAAACAAAAATTACAAACTCAAAACAGCTGTTCGAAAATACAACAAAGTACACAAAAATACACAGCATAACAAGTTGATACAATTAAGAAAATATTCACCTACAACTACACTGAACCTAAATTGTGAAACGAACTGTTTTGAAAAAAAGGAATACCAACTGCTATTTGAGAATGCATTGTTCTACAATTTTATGTAATTTATGTTAAAAAGTAGATATATAGCCAAGGATCCTCTTATTGATAGGACAGTTAAGCTGATAAAACTATTTGTGGCTCAACCGTGCCCCCTTCAGACATTTATTTCATGGGACAAGTTGCCAATATGGGGAAAAAAAAATTGCCCTGCAGTGTGAGAAGGATGCTCATGAGATGACTATACCTGCAAAAACTTGTCAACGAGCCACACAAGCAACGGAATTAGAATTCTCTGACAGTAGCATTATGCCTTCAATATTTTTGGTCTGTCTGGGAATTATTTTGAAGAAAAATATGTTGATCATCGAGTTTTATGAGGAGAGGATAGTCAGGAATTAGGTCTTGGTAGCTGAACAATTAAAAACTAATTTGCGACTAAAAAGTTATTATTTTAGCCAATGTTTTGGCCTAAATTTCAGCCCTTCATCAGGGCAAATAGGGTGGTGAGGAGAGAGAGACTATTGCTCAACAGTAACTAAATCATGACTAATTTAGTCATATTCTCTCCTCGTTAAAAAGTTATATTTTACATCTATTACATTCTATACATTTTTATAAACACTAATATTAATAAAGATAATATGATTACAAATTTTTATCTTTATTTAAAGTCCCTCTCATCAAAAGCACTTGCCTTTTTAATTCCCTTATTAATAATTGCTAAGTTGATTTCCTTTAAAATGGACTTCTGCAGTGTCCCTCATGACTTTTCTCTCATTCAAGCTCATTTCAATATAAGATAGTGTATTGCCATCCCATATGAATTTTCAGATATACAAACTGACTCTCGTGAGTATTAAGCCTTCGCAATATCCTTTCTCTAATATTCTTATGTATTGTATTCTTTGAGTTTTATTTTCTTTGGTCTAGTGTATATAACATTCAATTTATATTATTGGGAATGTTATGTCACCAATAGTCCAGATCCTCTTGCTAGGTATTTATTAATGTTTAATGTAAAAATACCATTATTTCAGGATCACTGTTTCAGTATTTCTGGTATTTTCAAGGTATAATTTAATTTTTGTTTCATTTTCAAAGCAATTTCATACAGCGCATTCAGAGTTTCAATGACTGGTTATTATATGACTGATGTAGAGTTCAGACTGAATTATTGGTATCGTTCTTTCTCCTAAATCATCCAGAAATGGACACCCAAATTTGTCAGTTTTTGTTGCAAACTTGATAAGCGTGTTCTATTCTAACCCTGAATATTACTTCCAAGTTTTATTTTATAAGTTGAGTCATTTCTAAAATGCATTACTCAGCCTTTTTATTGAAAATATATAAAAAGTAATTAATTTATCATCTGAGTACCTTACATACTATAAAATTTAAACATAGTCAGCCGTTCTTCAAGGCTTTCACTGTCGTATATTTTATAATTGAATTTTCTTCTTTTTTGGTTTGGATCATTAATTATATTATATTAACATCACACTTGTGCTGTGAGCTTCCTAAGAATTTGAAAAGGAATGAAGGAAGAGTGGTATATATGTAGGTCATATCCAGTTCCTTGACTATCCCATGTCTGAAAGTCTCCATACACTCCTCTGTATATAGATCTTGTTTACTGTCTTCAGTTCTAGTTGTGGTTTCAATACATTTATGAGTGAGTGCAGGATACCAGTTCTGGCTTGAGTTTGTCAGTTTTTTTTCTTTTTGAGGGGTTTGATAATTCTATACCTAACTGGATTTTGTCAATAGTTGTTTATCTTGCCTGAGAATTTGGTTTTGTTGGTTTCTTTGTCTATCATTTGTTGTTTGTTCTTCACTACTTATGTATTCCTTATGTCTCTTAATATAAGTCTACTCATTACTGTCCTGAAGTTTATACTGTATATTGTTCAAGTATCCTATCGTTTGTGTACGTAGTTTTATTTTGTGAGTATCTCAGTTGGAAAATGTGAGCCATGTGAATTTTCATGAAGATATCTGACTGTGTGAGTTGCTTTCTCTGTACTGAAAGATCTAGTGTCCCATCTTGTCTCTTAGTCATTAAGATGTCTAAGAACACCAAGTCACCTTCAATAGTCATAATAATTACAAGCATCTTCAATTCTCATAGTAAATTGCTTATCCTCACTAATAGAAACTTCTTCTTGTCTATAATAGCCAGCTAGTGTGTCCAAATGATGTTTGTGTAATTGACATATATATTGTACCAGTGAGATGGCTTTAGTTTAGCTGTGTTTGAAATTGCTTTCTGTTTCAAGTCCTGTTTAAAAAAAATAAAAAATAAATCTGATGAACTTTCATGAACTCTAATGAACCAAAATTAGCTATAATATAAAAATATAAAATAAATTTGAAGTTATATGATAATTCTAACAGAGAGTTTTTTTGGTGGTAGATATTATCATTAGATGTTTTTTTGTTGGAGTTCGTTCAAGGTAGATACAAAAAAATACAAATTTAAAAAAAAATGCATTTTTTAAAATTATCTGCCAACGTTTTGGCTTATATTTTAAGCCATCTTCAGGGCTATCATGAAGACGAGAACCTAGGGTTCTCGGTCATGAAAATGTGAACTTAGGCACAGGATGTCTCCTCTCGTCTTCATGATAGCCCATAAGATGGCTTACAACGTAAGCCCAAATGATGGCAGATAATTTTAAAAAATACATTTTTTTTTAAATTTGTATTTTTTGGATCTACCTTGACCGAACCCCAACAAAAAAACATCTAATAGTTATATAATAATAAGAATTGTAATCATTTTAAAATAGTAAGTCAATTTCATTAGATAAATTAATCGAAAAAAATTGAGATCCAAACATGATTAACTAAACATTTGATGACTATCACTATTTATTTTTAGAATTTTGTCATTCTTTTTTTCTTTTTTTTTATAGGAAATTTATGCCGCTGCACTGGATATAGGCCAATAATCGAAGGTTTCCGTACCTTTACAGAAGAATGGGAACATGAACAAAGATTAAAAAGCAATGGTGACTCTGGCTGTGGAATGGGAAAATTTTGTTGTAAAAATCGTCTGGAAAATGGCAATAAATGTAATGGTGATAATTTAAGTAATGGAATAAATAATGTTGAATTAAACAGTTCGAAATTATCCAATTCTGAAGAAAAGCTCTTTAAGCCATCAACTTTTGTACCGTATGATCCTTCTCAAGAACCTATTTTTCCCCCAGAGCTAATTGTAAGTGGACTTTGTTATCATATTGCTATAGAATTAACTCATTTTCTATTTATTTTGGATTCATTCTTCTGAGTGAGGAAAGGCCAATATTTCCTGCTTTATTGTTGCTCTATAATTTTATAGTTTTGCCATCTCGCTGTATTTTATAGGACTTTAAAAATATATTTCAATCTATTATAGGGTTTCAAAAAGAAGTAGAAAAATTTAAATTTTGTTCAAGAAAGTGTTTCCAAAAAAAGCAATTTATTATTTTTTTGTATTTGGTCCTTGTGTCATCTCCTTGTAAAATTAATTTAATAAATAAGGCAACCAATTATGTGAGTATAAAGTCTTCTAGAAATTATTTCTAAATTATTTACTTCCAGACTTCATCTACTTATGATGAAGATTACCTCAAAATTGAAGGACCTCGAGTGACTTGGTACAGACCTCAATCTGTGGAGGAAGTTATTCATTTAAAGCAAATCCATCCCTCTGCAAAAATAATTAATGGAAATACTGAAGTTGGTAAGTTTCAAAAACAGCTTATTAATTATTAAAGCTTTGTTTCAACTTAATCAGATGAAGGGCAAAGAGACAATTATATTTAACGAGGCAGATATTTGATTGTAAATATTTTTTAGAGTTTATAGCAGCGAAAACTTTAGCCTAAAATTGGTTTTCAGGATTAACTTTGAAGAAAGTAATTTTTGTATGGTGTTACCTGTGACAAAAAATACAAACTTATATATAACTAGGCTCATATACCAGGCAAGTAGGTTGATTAAGTTATCCCTTATACTATCCCTGAGCTCTATATATATACACCATGACCACCTTCACCCAATTGATTTTAAGTTTTTTTTTAGTTGGAACTAGGTAATAAATGAAGTGCATTCTTATAATGAAGAAATGTTTCATTTAATACTTCTTAGGAAGCACAGTGGATCAATGTTTTAATTTTGTTTAAATTAAAATAATTAATATGTTGATGAGATGTAAGCTTCTGTCAAAGCTATTTAAATATTTGATTATAAGCCCTTTGGGGCAGTGTTAGGAGTGGGAATTTGAAATAATTGATTGATCACTTTTTGGAAGGACTAACCACTCTAATCTTCATTCAAATACAACTAAAATTTAGTACTGAAGGTGATTATTAAAGAATGTGTACTATTAATCTATTGAATGATTTTGAGTGTCCTATTATTCTAAAATTTTTCAGCACAGAGAATTGTAAAAGAGCAACAATGGTAATTTTCAAAAAAAATTTTAGATTCTATATTTTTTTTAGGATAGAGGTATAAAAATATATGTAATTCATTTAGATTATTTATTCAATAATCTGTCTTATAAACATGTTGTCATTTGTGTACATAGCATCACCTACTCTGCGGCCTGGTCTGCTAGCTCTTCTAATGCCAGGAGGAAGACATTTATTATTCAAAAAAATTTGATATTAGTGAATGTTAGTAATTTTTTGCCTACATTTGAGAGTAAAAATGGGGATAGTAACATATTTAGACTCTGCTTTTACATTGCATTGGAAAAATCTTAGCTTGGTGGATGAAAGTTGCTCAGCTCATGAGATACTAAGCTTTGAACTATCTCTAAGCTACTCCTCTCTTAAGATTTGTGATTTGTTCTTTCAATACAGGAGATGTTACCCCGACCAGAGAAGTTTAAATACATTAGAAGACAATTTACTTCAATGTCTCTCCAAAATAGACAAAAAATATTCTCAAAATATTGTTGATACTATCGGAAAGAAAATAGTCTACCTTAGAATAGAAACCAATAGAAAAGTATAATTTGTCTGCCTTAGTTTCTACTTTATTTAAGCAGATCCAGAAGTGTTGTAACATTAGCTAAACAGGTAAACAGAAATAGAAGGCTGATATTGTGGTAAAAAGATCTAAGAAGCAGCTAAACCATAAAAGGGTTTTCTATGAAAGCAAAAAAAAAAAACACTCCAAAAAGTTGAAGCTGGCAAAATAGAACTCAAAGCACAATTATTTTAATTTTACAGATAAAAGAAATCCATGAAATCTTGTCTACAAAATATCTGCAGGTAAAGTCATGCCATCATTGACACAGTACAATGTGAAGAAACAGAATGGTGTCTACTCATCAGGATTCGAGGAAACCTTGGAGGCACTGATAGAAAGTTTTTTCCCTTTGATAGCTCCGTAGAAGACAATGTAGCCCACATGGATATAAGAGATTTACTCTTTATAGAGGAAGAAATACTTAACTGCTTCAAGGGGAAGGCTCCTGGAATGGATGGAATTTCAAAAGAAAACAATTCCAGTGCCCGTAAGAATACTTACCATACTTCTGTGTCATTTTTTTTTTTGGACCAGAAAGTGACTGTGTTGACAAACTCTATACAGATAACAAGGACTATTATAAAAGGATCCCTATTGGGATCTGTTTATTCCCAGGTTATTGAGTCGTGATGTACGATTCACTCTTATCACTTTTTTTACCTGAAGAAGTGGAAGTTATTGCCTTGGCAGATTTCTACTACATCATGATTGCTGCTAAATCAGTGGCCGAATTGTAATGGGTTGTTGCATAAGATAAGAAAGTGGGTTAAAATAGTGAAGGTAAAGTTCAGTCACTCTAAGTCAAAGACACTACTTATCAAACAAAAGGGAGAACAATTTGTTCATATATAGAAACTTAATTAAACTTGTGAGAGAGATGAGATGCCTTGAGATAGTTTTTGATTTTTGAAATAATTTTAATTTACATGTAGAATATTTATATGGAAAAAGCTTAAAGATTGTTAAAGCATTATCTAATTTTGCCAAAAATTGGTGAGGAGTTCGTAGTGAAGCACTAAGGCCAATATATTCAGGGGCTATTAAGCCAATACTCACTTATTTTGCTCCAATTTGACAAAAAGCATCTATGAAGAAGACTAATTAGAAGCTGGTGCAGAGACTTAATGCCCTCAGGATAATCAAAGACAGTGGTTCTCGCAGGCATTCCTCCAATACTTTTAAAGCTTCAGGGTTTTACCAAGTTCTACAATGCTTGGAAGTCTTGAAGATTGATGCATTTACCCGTGGAAAAGCTAATTGAGTGCAAATATTGGCATCAGTCTGTAATGTTACACAAACCACCTACAGATGATGACCTATACAAATATACTCCAACAGCAGCAAAAGTTAAACAAGAGTTAGGGCAGCCTTTGTGGTTTTCAGAGACAGGCAGAAGAACACCAAAGTAAAGTATCGCCTCGTGTTCGAATAACCAAGAGGAACAACTTGCAATCGATGAATCATTATTCTGGTGTAAGAAGCTTCCCACAGCCATGAAGTGACAGCTGGGTTGCTACTAGGTAGCTTAAAAATCAGTGTAATCACCTTCCAATCTTTGAAAAAATAAGGAGCAGTCTGAAAAGTATTTGTTCCCACCCCATGATGCATTTAAGTGGATGAAAACACTTACTGGTTACAATGGCAATGAGGATCCATACACTCACTAAACAGGCAGCAGTAGATATTCTGGGCCCCAAAGACCTACATTATTAAGACTTTAAACGAGTAACTGGCTATGAACTGAGAAAGAGACTGGCGAAATTCCTTCATAGACTATGAAGCAAGGTCATATTTCCCTACAGTACTATCAAGGCTTGAAACAACTTGGGTGAAACCAGATTTTACTCTGACACAAGTCATAAATGAGTATGGCCGTAACTAATTGAGGTCATTTACACTGGTTCAAGTTCGTAGAAAGTCCGAATTGCTTCTGTGATGAATCATCGTCATAAAGTTTAGCTCTGCTCTTCAATTGTCCTTGCTTTGAAAGTATCAGAAGTAAACTAATTCAGGAAATAATGATGAAAGAAAGAACCTGGCCAGCTTCCAATCCAGAACTGATTTCTTTAGATAATTTACCATATTTTCAAAAATTTATTAGAAAGATTTTATCAGAGAAATATTAGAATACAGAAAATTAAAATGATTGTAAGTTAAATGTAATACATCATGTGGAACATGTACCATTACATGAATACATGGATTACCATGTGAAAAAAAATTTTTTTAAAATAAATAAATATTTATTTATTTATTTATACACTTGAGGAGAGTTACTACATTTCATTANTATATATATATTTTTTTTAGCTTTATTTTTTAATAATTTCTGAATCAGCTTCAAAGTAAGTTAGGTTTTTAAAATAGTTGGGAGTATATAATTATATTTATTTGTTTATTTTTTTAGGAGTTGAAGTGAAATTCAAAAATTTATTCTACCCAATTTTAATAATGCCTAACCAAGTAAAGGAAATGACATCAGTTGCATTAGTTAGTAATGGCCTGAGGATTGGAGCTGCTGTTACTCTTACAGATATGGAAAAAGCTCTTCAGTATCAAATAAAAACACAAAATAGTAAGACTTTTGCCTACTATATATATAATGATATTTTATTTTTATCAATTTAGATAAGCTGGAAAATAAACATTCTTATTATCAGTCTCATTCTAGCCTATCTGTTTTATTACTTTGCTTACAAAATTAAAATATTGTAAATTTTGAGCAGAATTAGTGATCAATTGTTCTGTCAAACTTATAAAATTTTCCCAGTTTTTTAGAATAGTGTGGATACCTACTGATATCTCCTTCCTCTATGACTAAGTGATTAAAATGGAGTTTCAATAAAATAAAAGAGTAAAATTGGATTGGTATTTTTTATTAAAACCTGGAAAAAAAAAATAATACTCAACTGGTATTTACATTTTAAATAAAAGTTAAATCTAATTTTATTTTTCTAATTTAATAAAAGATGATTTTTTTTTTGCTTCATTTCTAATTAATTACACCATAATTTTCAATAATAAAGTACATTTTTTATATTTTTTGTATATCAATTTAATTTTTTCAATAAACAGTACTTCATTACAATCAATTTCAACTTAATCTTTTCAGAAACAAAGACAGCAATTTTTGAAGCAATTGTGGATATGCTTCATTGGTTTGCTGGGAAGCAAATACGGAATGTTGGTGTAAGTAATTTTACAAAATTTATTTTTTGCTACTTTATTTAGGAAATAATTTTAAAAAGCTGTTTTCTGGCCCTAGTGAACTTTAGTAGGAAAGTTACCTGACATTTGACCAAGAAACTTCTATGACAGATAATTAATAGAGAACTATGCAATTAGGTATAATCAATAAAAAAAACACGTTCCCACTTGTTACTGGTAATAATGGTGATGGTGTATAGCGCCAAAGTGATAGCTTGTAGTTGAAGGTACTTCAATGTACAACTTTAACTAATAAATATAATTTAGTTGTGGTTTATTATCCCATATAAATTTTAAACAATTAATCAGAGGGAATAGAATAAATTTAGCATTAACTAATGGTTCACATCATTGCATGCAGAGATCTTTTACGGTGAAGCCCATATTTAAAAAATTGCCAGCTAACTGTAAGTTACTTTCTTTATTAACTTTCCATTAATAATCGAACTCAAGCAAACTCCAATATAATCATCCCTGTCTAGGTAACTCTTGCTCAACTTAACAGTATCCAGTGACAGAGTTCACATAGTGTTAGTACCAGAAGCAGTGACATCACAACCTTCTGCCCATTATTTATAGTTTCTTGTATATATTTCGTCACAAATGTGCAAGGAATTTTTATTATTTTTCATTTGCTTTGGAGTTTTTTATTTTACCTTTTCTTTGAATTAAATTTTATTTATTTATTTTCAAAAAGTATTTTATTTTTATCTTGAAAGTTAGCCCCATCTTCAGAGTCCAGACACCTTGATTACAGAGAACTTATGCTGAATGCTAGAGAGCTGAATGCTTAGGAACATTCTCTGAATGCTCTATGCAATCAAGGTATCTGGGCACTGATAAAACCGAACTTGAAAGTGCTTAGCTTAAAATAAAATAATTAGTGGGAAGAATTTTTTTTTTTTACTTACTCTTCTGTATAAGTATAAATAAGCCTCCGGTAAAAAAATACCTCAAACAAATGAGGTCAATATAAATACCAGAATTGGAAATGGAAGTGGAAGAAATGATTAGTAACATTGCATTTTAACATTATTTTATTTTAACTACTGTGGCACTAGATTTTAAATATTAATGTTTTGTATATTTTAAACAATTGAGTTGATAGAATTGACAGTACTAAATTAGAAGTCAGTTATTTATAATAAATCTGATGTGACCTTTTTCCATATATATGGACTTCTAGAAATAATTAATTATTATTATAAGAACTTTGCTACCAGCTAAAAATCAATAAGAATCAATAANAATATTTATATAAATATGTATATATTTATCTTTTCACTTCTAGAAAAGATGAGTCTGAGTAATGGAGAGAGAGTTCTATTTAATTTCTGAAAATTATTTCACATCCATAAATTATAATAAATAAAATCATTTTCCTTTTTCTTTCTAAATAATTAAAAAGCATCCCTCATGCACGAGCTAGCAAAATTTTCCATGTTTATTAAATATGGATATAAATTAAATTAAATGAAGAAATATAATTTACTGGCCAGAGAGAACAATGAGCGTAAAAGGGACAGTTAAAGACTGCTAAAGGTTGACTGGTAAAGTACAGCGGGTGAGTGCTCACCTGTCATAACTATATTCTTGGTCCTTGATATTAATTTTTTAGAAAAATGTTATAAAATATAATTATTAAAAGATTACACTAGACACCAATTATATTCTGTTAGAAAGGGAGTGGGGACTTTAAGGATGGTGTAAATGGATTTTAGTTCATATTTAGAGGAAAAAGCAAGCTTAAGGTTAGGGAAAGTTTTTCTAAGGGATTTCTGAATAGTTTCAAAAAGTTTTGGAATATATGGGAGAGAACGGAAAATTAGGTCATTATTTTGAGGGAGGGGCATAGTTTGGGAAGTGGAAAAAAATAATTCCTTCAAATGTTTTTTAATGGTGAGTAGGGAAACTTTGAAAGGAGGACATGTGTTATAAAATTATATTTTATGCCAATTTTGTTCTACAATCTTTGTTTTGTTTTGTTAATAGTAATAGAAATATTGTGATTTTAAATTTTGGTCCTTCCTCTACCCTAAATCTCTTTCCCCAAGGGCTTCTAACCTTAGGCCACAAGTTGCCCTAGCTGATATGAATAAAGTTTGAGTAGTTTGTTTTGTTGAGTATCAAATGTGTTTATTCCAATTTAATTTAATTTTTTTTTATTCTATAAGCTCTGTTTGTTCTTTTTCGCAGATCTAATGGATTTACGTCCCACCAATGTTTCAAAATAGGAGTTTAAATCCAAAAGGAATTTTGAATCATTTTAAAAGATTTGTTGCATCCTTTTTCAATAATTTTGAAAAAATATATCACCATTATTAATATTTTTTGAGTTGAAGATTAAAATTAGAAAAGTTTGAAAGTAATTTTTTATCTATGTAATTAGTGTCTACAATGGCAAATCACTTGAGTATTTAATTTATTGAATTTCTAAAGAATTTTTGTGTTTTTAGTGGCATAAAGAAGAATATTTTTATGTGATTATAAAATATTTTAAATAATTTAAATTATTTTCATTTTGTTATGATCTGAAAAATTTGTTTTCATTAAAAATGTTCCAATTTATAATTTTGTTTAGTAATCCATAATTTGTAAGGGTTAAATCTATATTACTAAATCGGCGAGATCCCGAAAAAGTCGGAACATCTAGGTTTTGATTACATATATTTAAATCAATTTGAACAATGTAATTTTCAAGAGTCTTACCACGAAATTAAATGTGCCATAATATCCTATGGTAGTTTGTGTCTGCTCCAATTATTATTCCTTAGTTAGGAATAGAATCTATACTCTCTTTATTAGATTTTTTTGTGGGGTTTGGTCAAGGTAGATCCAAAAAGATACAAATTTTAAAAAATGTATATTTTTTTTAATTATCTGCTAACATTTTGGCTTACACTGTAAGCCATCTTCTGGGCTATCATGAAGGCGAGAGGGGATATTGTGTCACTAAGGTCATAGTTCATGACTGAAAATAGGATCTTAGGGACAAAAAAAAACCTCCATTTGAACATATACTCTCTTTAGTGCATCAGTGTAATCATTAATATCTCTTTTTACATCAAAGTTGTGTGAGACAAAGATATATGGATCCCTATCAGCTCTAATCTGAACAATGGTAACATTTGGGCTAGAGTAATCACTAAAAAGCATGGCTTCTAGTTGTTTAACCCTTTGCCGTGCATTAGGGAAGTGTCTAGAATTCCAACAGACGACAGTCAGGTGTTTTCATTATTATCAGGTAGTGAAAATTTCCATTGACTTTTTGGGTTCAAATTTTTCTACCTGCTAATCGTCTCCTGCAATAAGGGGTGAAATCTCAGTCGTTCACTGTACAGTGATGAATTGTCACCTGCCATCTGCAGTACATCTAGTGCCTAGTGGTGTAATACAATTTTCAACAAAATGTAAGTTTAATTGCAGTTATTTTTCTCAAGTTTTCATTTATTGTGAGAACTTTCTATGGTTTCCAATGGTTTCTTAAACTACAAAGAAAAATGAATTGAAAGATGTGTAGAATCGATTTCAACAATGCACAACAACAACGAAATTGACAAAGAAACTAAGGAACCACAAACAATTATGGATTATGGACAATACGACCAAAAGAGGAGTTTATAAAGTGGATAAATTATGCTCTAGTTACTTGTACAAAAGAAAAACAAAAAAGATTGTCAATGGTAATTTTTTTATCACATAATGAATGTGGCAGAGATCAACACACAGATATTGTTCAGTTTAGCATCACCATCAGAAGATCCTATTCAAAGAAATATATTTTTTTTTAAATCTAGTTCAGGAATTAATGAAGGAACATTTGTATGCCATACATTGAGAAACCTCCCCATAGATGTGAAAACTTTTCTTAATGTTTGCTGAAAATAGCAGTTGAAGAAGTTGAAGAGACTGCTTGTTACATTCTCAGATACAGTGGCCAAGGAAAAGCGACTTAGAGGTACTTAAGTATCATTAAGGAAGGGAAAGAGTACAAAAGTTATATGCTGTCCAAAATACAGCAAACGCCCAGTGGTAGTACAAAAGCCTCAGTGCCTGGCGAAAGGTTAAAATTGATAATAATAAGGGATCGGCATTCTTTGAGGTTAACAGAAAACATTTATGTTTCGAATATGAATGGATATTGCCACCTAAATGTGGTTCTTGAATTAAAGAGATATGGATATTGTGTCTGTTTATGCATTCTTGTAATCATGTTTTGGATTTGTGTGTTTAATTGTAGTATGTTCAATGTGAGTATTTTCTTATGCAGTCATAGTTAGAAGAAAGTTAGAAGTTTTGAATGAGTGGGATGTATCTAGTATTCTTAGCTCATAATGTTCACAATGAGACGTAGAGCAAATTTATATGATAGACAAAACTTAAAATTGGGTTTACTGTTGTTGTTTATTTTACAATTTGTGCAAGAATGTTGAGTTTGTTCTTCTTTCTTGGTGCATTCCATTGATGGTTGGTCACCAGAGCAGATGCAGGCAAGATTACTTCTGCGGTGTTTCTCGGGGTAGTTGAATTTACTGCATTTCCAGCATACTCAGAAAGGAGTTCTTCAGCCACACACATTGCAATAAATAATTTTATTCATAGACAAAATCTACAGAATCCACCGGATTTAAAAGTTTATTTCCAATAGGGCATCTCTATTAAATCTGCATTAATCATATAATTGTTATTTCTGTAAAAATATATATAAATAAAATGTTGCAGACAGTTGGTGGTAACATAATGACTGGAAGCCCTATCTCTGATTTAAATCCAATCTTCATGAGTTCTAACTGCCAGTTAGAATTATTAAGTGAAAGTAAGTTGAGCTACATTAAATTTTAATTAAATTAAATAAGTTTTGTACAAAAGTAGAAAAATAAGGTAAATAAATTCAGTCCTGTCATTTAGTAGTTCTAATTGATAAACTACAAAAGTTGGAAAGGGAGTGTTTCAGTAATATTTAATTTTTCATAATTTTTTATTATAATTAANCAAACTTTGACTGCCTTTTTACTGATAATGATTTATTTTGAGGCATTATTATTTATATAATAATGAATTAGTTTTATATTATTATTTTGCTAATAGCATTGCTTTTATTTTTAATTAAAAATCTATAATAAAAATATCTAGTTCTAACATAAATATATCATTATAACATAAAAATGTAATTATGGACCATTAATCCTGTAAATGGTCACAGAATAGAATGTAGCTTATGTTCTTGTAAATCTAAGAGTTTAGTGAGTGTGTGTAAATTGACAAGCTATACAATTTTTAGGTTAATTTTATAGTTACAAAATTATTTCAAACTGGAAAGTTTTATTTTAAGTTTTTATGTTTATTTTTATTTGATATCATTGTGTAATATCAATGCAATAAAATTATTTATAAGACTTATGCCACTGTATGTTCTTGCATTTATGTTTTTATTTTACAGAAAGAGGTAAAAGAACAGTATTAATGGATGAGCAGTTTTGGATTTCTTATAGAAAGAATATTGTTGCTGAAGATGAAATTCTTCTCTCAATCCTCATCCCTTTCACTCATGAGGTAATTTAGTTAGTTGACTGTTTTCAAAAGTTTTTTAATATTAGCTCAGCAGTTTTTAGGACCAGAAATTAAATATTTTCTCCACATATAGAAACTATAGATAAGTTAATTTAAACTATAAATTATATCAGCTATCTGATGTAAGGTTAACCAATAAGTGCAGTGTGTTTCAGGAGAGCTGATTCACAACTTTACATTAGATATACATCATAACTTATCAAATGGCTTCTGAATTTATTTTCCATTGGCAAAAACATTGGATCACAGTTATGTATTATTTATGATATTACTGCCCAACTTAAAAAGTTAGAGCCATATCAAATATTATTTACCTTTATGACTATGTATTTAGTGATGGAAGAAATATCCAAGGTAAATATTTGATAATGTGTGATGATTTCATGAGCATAGCTTTAAAGTTTGAGTATTTTGCTATAAAAATTGCTTTGTGATCTTGAGGTACAGAAAAAAAGAAATGTTTTTCCTGCCCAAAATGAAATAAAAGACAATTTTACCCTAGCACTGTGGGTTGCAACCTGAAATTCGTGACTTTCTCCCTTCGTTATCTTCATAGCCCTGAAGAAGGTCTGAAATTTAGGCAGAAACGTTGAAAAAAAAAAAAAAAAGAAATAAAACCATATTGGTCACCAATTTGTTTTGATTTAATAACAAACCTTTGATCAAACCTGGACTATCTCCTCCTCCTAAAAAAATATTTTATTAGTATATAATGTACTAAATATTTCAAATTTATCTTAAATTAAAAATTCTCAGATTTCTATGTAATTTATACTACATTTTTATGACATTTGTTCTATTTCTAGAATCAATATTTTAAAGCATACAAACAAGCAAAGAGAAGAGATGATGATATTGCAATAGTCAATGCTGCTTTTAATATTGATCTAGATGGGCTGAAAATCAAATCCCTCCGTATAGCTTATGGAGGAATGGCACCTACAACGGTGTTGGCAACAAAAACTGCAGGTTGCCTTATTGGGAGGTAAGTAGTTGTTTATTTTAGATTATTTACTGCAGTTAGTGATTGTAAATGGTAAGAGTAGTTGACCATGGCTGTATGAGTGCATCATTAGTTAAGGTTCAGTCAGAAAGGGTTTAGAAAAAAAGGCCTCTTTGAAAAAATTCACAAGAATTTATTCTTTAATTCCAATGTTTTGATTAGTAATGTAAGCCATCTTCAAGAGTGATAATCAAGCCAGACACTATCAAGCCTACCACAACCATCATCCCTGACGATGTCTTGGATTGCAGTCTAAAACATTGGCATTAAAGAATAACTATTTGTTGGTTTTTCATCCAAGACTTTTTTTTTTTTTTTTGTGAACTCCTGACTGAATCTGAACTATTGATATACTCTAAGTTATTATGGGTATGTAGTTATTTTTTGTATGTTCATTCTTCTTACTTTAGAAAAAATAAATAATTATGGTCTTTACTTCAGAAGGTAAGTAATAATCATAATTAATAACTTATATGTTATTATATGAGGCATATACCTATGCCTATATCTAGGCTAATCCATCAGTTCCTACCAATGAACAAATGATGATGGATACTGATGGGGTATCAAAGATATTACCACTCCATACTTACTCTCTAGACTGTAGTGTTCAGTAGGAAATCAATGATCCAGGCGGCTTTATGATTTTTCCTACTGTTTGACCTGCTCCTGGTTGATATTGTTTATGGAATATATTCACATCTGCACTCATACTAGAATTTGTCTTTAATGAAAATGTGAATTTTTAGGGCAGAAAAAATTTGACGGGCCTATCTGCCCAGCCCCAATTGACCACCCAGACACCAGGGACCTCTTCTCACTGCCCGAGTACTACACTCGTATATTGTGAAGCTGAGGTTCAGAGGAATGGCTACAGTCTTCAGAAAGAAGTTTGGTGGCATCCAAGAATTGGATCATTAGTGACCATGTGTAGCAAGCACATCAGAAATGGAATGGACAACTCCTGTACTACCTGGTGTGCAAGGATTAACATCGGGAGCCAATATACAAAGATCTACAGAGGAGCCTCATCGACCAGAGGAAGCAGATCCTCCAGCTGGCCATCACCAAGCTTACCATCCCCATGTTAGGTTAGGGTTACGACAGCCTGGATTGGAACATCGTAAGGCATATGATAGAGAACATCTCTGCTTGTACAAGGATTACCACGTAACCTGCATTTCTAACCTGTGGAAATTTAATATGACCCCTTCAGGCTTGGATGTTGCTACGAATCCTCCCCTTTAGTCAAGACCTGATCTGTAACAGACCAGTTTTAAGGAGGGAGTAATGTTAAGGACTAGGAAAGTAGGTGGTGTGAAGACCAGACCTTTACGGGAATTGGCCAATTGAAGGATGACACTTGCTTCCTGTCATCAGAGAAGGGAAGTAGAGTTACTTAGAAATCCTTATAGGATCTTCTAGGCCTGTCTTGGGTTTTCCCTGAAGTTGTAAAAGCAGCTAGCCTGCAGGCCCCCAAGTTAATGATAAGTTAGTGTAACTCAGTGGTAGATTCCGTGTTAGATCATTTGATGATGCAGATACATCTGTCTCAGAGCATTGGGCTAGCCGTAGCCTTTGCAGTGTCAATAATAATTAAGTGATAAGTGACAGTAATCAGCATTTTTTTTAGGCCTCTATGTAAATTAGCACATTTAATTTATTTGTTTGTATATATTTATCCATCCTATTTATTCATTTATTAGTTAGTAAGGGCATTAGATTCGGTTTTTAGCTGTATCATTATTATACTTATTTGTTATAATAAATTGACTATAATTTATCTTTGTTATCAATTATTATTGACCAGTACCCATAAAAATATTATGGGTAGTAGATCCATAATCAAGTGCCTGCCTTTTACTAAAACTCTAATAGTTGACTAACTAGCACACACACACACACACACACACACACACACACACACACACAAATATATATAATTTAAGTTAGCAAAATAAAACACTTAATGAAGAAAACAATTTTTTTAGAGAATGGGGTGAAGAGATGCTTAATAAAGCCTATACATGTCTTGGAGACGAGTTCCAGCTTCCAGCAAATGCCCCTGGAGGAATGGCATTCTACAGGAGAACTCTAACTCTCAGGTTAATTAAAGTTATAATGTATTGAAATTAGACAAATTCATTTTATTTTGAATTTATAATATTATTATTTACTTATATTTTAGTTTATTCTTTAAATTCTTCCTTCATTTGAGCCATGTTTTGGAAGAAAAGGGATTCCCCATCAGTTTGTCAGATTTTTACCGCAGTGGAAAGGACCAATTTAGTAACATCCCTCTTCAGAGTTCACAATACTTCAAAATTGTGAGTATTCAGAATTTTTATTTCTTTGAAGTTCTTTTTTCATTTCTATTGGATGTATGTTTTATTAATGCACTTAGCTTATAAATGAATGAAAATAAAAGATGGGTAATATTTCGAATGTTTGATAGTAATGTGTTTTTATTGATGCTCAATAACAATAATCGGATCAGATTACGCCCATCACTTCCCTGTTAAAGTAGGCATTCCACAGGGCAGTGTGCTTGGACTTACTCTTTTTATTCTTTATACTGCAGACATCCCCACTCATCCTAATAGCCTCTTAGCCCTTTATGCAGATGACAAAGCGATCCTATCCTGATTCCAAAACCGCTTCCAACATTTTACAAAACCAGCTTGATGCTATTTAGCAGTGGTGCAGCAAATAGAGAATTAAAATAAATGAGTCATAATGTGTAAAGGTAAATTTTCAGCTAAGAAAAAATTCTCATATAATAACATCCTTATACCTCTTTCTGATTCAGTTCGTTACCTTGGGTTCCACCTTGACTCACGACTAATCTGGAGTGAACATATTGAAATCAAATGACAAGAACTCAACTGCTCCATGTTATCTGTCCAACTCTACCCTTCATCACGACTTAAATATTTCTTTCCTCCAAGATCTTATCTCCACCCGCTTCAAGCTCTTCCATAATAAACTCAAATTTCATCCTAATCCACATACCCAACCCCTGTCATCGGACTCCAATCCTTACAATCCTCCCCGGTGACTGAAACGGAGATAGCCTCGTCTCCTGGGCCTTAATGTCTAAACTTATTTGGAGTGGGATTGATGGGGCCCTTCTCTCTGCAGGGTGATGTTTACTTATTTCTTTTATTGTTATTTAAAATTTTTTTCCTATTGTATATTTCTCTATGACATCAAATTATAAGATGCTAATAGCAGAATATAAGAAAAAGATTTANCACAGAGAGAGAGAGAGAGAGAGAGAGAGAGAGAGAGAGAGAGAGAGAGAGAGAGCGAGTGAGAGAGAGAGATAAATAATAACAGGTGTGAGAAATAGTGTAGTGAACACACAAAAAGAAATACCTACACTTTTTCTGTGTTCACTACACTCGTTCTCCCTCCTTTTCTTATTTATTACATAAATCGCATCCACGAGTGTTTTACACACACACACATACACACAAAGACACATACACACGTACACGCACACACACTCACACACACACACATGTAAAATCTATAAGTAGGCATTTAGGCATTCCATTGAAATATATACACACAAAGACACATACATTTTTTTTTGTCAATTATAAATTAATGAAGTTCCCATTATTTATGTTTACTATGCAAAGCACCTGCATTCTCCAAAAAGGGTTTTCCTTTACTCCTCTTTTCATTTACTCCTTCTAAAAGCTTAAACTGGGTGACTTCTCTATAGAAAAAATATTTAACTCAATGTTTTATTAAAATTAAGTTGTTAGTCATTGAGCCGTTGTCCATCATTTATTAAAAGCAGAAAAAATAAGTGAATTTGAGCTAATTAGTTGTGTATAATTTCCAGTAGAATTGTCCATATTTATTTCATTTGTTATCAGACATTCTGTAAAAATTTCCTTAATATTGTAAACTCAAAAAAGTTATGGGTTGAAAAGTAATTGTATTTCTGATTATGTATATTAATTTTGAATGATTGGAATGAAAAGTTGGAGATAAAAGAATAAATGATTGAGAGCTCATTTCTGTCAGTAAATTTTTGGTGGCCAAATGGCCTAATTGTTGACCTCCTGGTTATTTTCTGAGAGCTAAGAGTTTATGTATTAATAGTAATTAATTATTATAGAATTAATAGTAAGTAAGTGAAGGGAACCTGGAGATTACATTATGTATATATTTCTTAGGTTAGCTTTAAATTTTTTTACAAAAATAGTTTGAAGTTAACTTATTTTTAATTTATCCAGTTATTATCAAGTATAAAAATGAGGAGAAATTTGATAATATACTGTGGCCTTAGGAGAGTGGATGGTGTTAAATGATTTGACTTAGGACAATACCAAGATCAGAATGCAATTTAGGTTTACCCACACAAATGTCGATGATTTTCATTAGATTTATTACAGAATTTTATTATTTCTATTTAATATCTTTATTTTTTTTCCTTAACTCCTTAAAAACTAAATTAATTACATTGCTGTTTTGTTTTTCTAATGACTGTTAATTTTTTCTGTAAACCTATAATATATTATTTTATTCTAAAAAAAAAAATTACAGATAGACTTAAAAATACTTATTAAGACTTAGTTAGATTTTTTTTTAAAGTAGTCTTAGTTAAAAGATAGACTTATTGGAGAAATTATAAGAGTCCTATTCTTAGTCAATGTCTAAAAGTGGTTTGAATAATGTTTAAGGTGTAATACGGCTTGACAATAGTGCTTATTCAGAGATATTCTATTTCTGAAAATATAATAATTATTATTATTATTAGTGGTCATGAAAAAGCAATTGTTGGGATAGCAGAGAAATTGTCTACTTCAGGCTGTTTAGGTTTTTAAGAGTGTTCAAAATATTTAAATTTTAAAGGATTTTAATTTTCTTTAACTAAATAGGTCTTTTTAACACTCAGCTGTTGAACTTTGAAACCCCTTGCCAGTCTATGCACTTCCCCCAACTTCAGAGGTAACGAGCTAGCCAATTTTTATTTTCATTCAAATATTCATAATTAACATTAATTTTAAAAAATTTAAATCTAAAATTAAATTAATTCCATTCAACAAATAGAATTGAATTATATATTCAATATTAAAAATATAAAGAAGTTATATAAGTTTTCAACCAAAAATAATTTTGCATCTATGAGTTCATACTTTAAGAATTTTTTACATATTCAAAGGACCATAAAAAAATTTGTGAAGTTGCAAAATTATTAGATGTTTCCCAAACAATATTATGTATATACTTTAAATTATTTTTGACTTTTTATGCCTTTTTATTTATTACAGTGCCTTATGATTTTTTAACTTTAATTGTTTGTTATCCTGATATTTTGGCAAGTCTTAGTCTCCTGGCTTCTCCTGCCCTCTGAACTATCAATGACTTTTTTTTTTGTAATAATTATGTATTATTATTACAGACTCCTGGAGATCAGACAGAAGCTGATGCTGTAGGAAGGGTTATGGTCCATCAATCAGCATTTAAACAGTCTACAGGTAAGTCAGATATTGGATGCAATTTATTTTTAACTTCTGGTAAAAGTTATTATACCACTTTATCATCTGATTACTGGATTTGTCATTTGGGGTTGAAATAATGGAGTTTCAATAAGAAAAATGTTGATTTTCTGATATGGAAGGATTTCATTAACATAATATTTAAGGATTTCATTCATTTACATATAGATTTAAACATAAATTAAAAACACTCTCAAATATATTATTTACTTTTTTCTACATTTCTTATATTTTTTTTTTTTTTTTGTGTGATTTTAAAGAGAAAAATAATTAAATTTTTTCATGGTGTGGCGATTCAACCACTTGGGGCCATTTACCACCATAAATTAGTTTGTCTTATTAAACTTTTCGCATAATACATTTATTATCATTGCCAAATGATGCAATGTATTTTAAAATAAATCAAGTGACTGTCTAATGTAGGATTATGTGATTGGAAAGAAATTAACTTTGGAAATCAATACTGGGGCAGGAGTGACTGTCATTTCTGGAAATTTGTTCTGATCCAAATTCAGTCACACTCCTCTAACTAAAACTAAAATATTACTAAAAGCTTAGCTGATCAGTATGTCTCTTCCAAACCCTTTTAGTTTCTTCTTCTAAGTAGGTATTGAAATAATGGATAGACTAAGTAGGTCTAATAGTAGACTAAGTAGGTCCTTTCATCTAAAATGGCTTTTATTTTGCTTTCGTCCAAGACTTTTTTCCTGGGGCTTAGTAAACCCTTGCATATACCTCTTCATCTTCTTGAAAAGTTTCTAATATTTTCTCTTTGTGATACCTGTCTTCATTTGCCTCTCTTCTTTCTTTCCCCCTTGCCTTTAGGATGTCCAGCTTAGTTCTGACCTCTCTCCCCAACATAAATAAGTTTTGCTGATTTTCTCTGGTAATTGAATAAATTCCTAATCAATAGTGCAGTAAAAAATGTTTTTTAATGGTGTGCTTAGGGAAACAATTGCTCTACCCCATATTACATTAGTAATTATAAAACTTGTGAAGGAATTCTACTTTTCCATGCCCCTCCCCCAAAATAATGACCTCACTTTCCATTCATTCCCATATTTTCCAAAACTTTCTGAAAATATTAAAAAATTCCTTAGAAAAACTTTCTCTAACTTTTTTTGCTTTTTCCACTAACAACAAACGAAAATCCATTTACACCCTCCTTGAAGAACCCATCCACCTTCCTAACAGAACCAATGTTGTTTATAAAATTCCTTGTTCTACTCCTAATTGCCATGGTTCTTACATTGGGTAAACTAAAAACCCTACTTCCTGTAGAATCAACAATCATAAAAATGACATAAAGAAAAAACTAATAAAAACCGCCCTCACAAAATACGTCGTTCATGATAGACACACATTTGACTTTGATAACTGGTTCCACTGAACCCTATGAACACAAATGCTTATTATCTGAAACCGTTCACATAAACTTACAACATAATCCAGTTAACAACAGAACTGACACAAATAAATTTCTCCAACATATTCAAACATTTGTAATATTCTGCCCTCCTTCAAAACTAACCTGTCAAACATGTCTCATAGTTCCTTAAGCTATTTATCCGCAATAATGTCCTACCTTTTTTTCCTGGTATTGCTTCCTTTAATGCAGGCCGCTCTCCCTTTTTACTTGCCAATTGTACTAATAGCTGCAAGATATTTTGCCAAGAAGTTTTTCTTGCTTTTTATGGGGCTAAGATTTGTATGGAGATTTAAATTCTATTGTCTTACTAGATGGATTTATTTTTAACTATTTTAGTAATTTATTTATATTTTGAACGGCCTTTGAATACTCCTTTGACCACTATAGAAAGATGAATAGTTTTAGCATACATTAGTTTGTTTAATGGTGCTCTCAAGAGATTCTACTTTATTTGATAAGAACTGGAGGCGGTTCATAGGTCCTAACTTTTACTCTTAAGAAATCAAAATATATTTATTCTGGAAGTTGCCTTAGATCTCAAATGTCAGAATCAGTGTATTTGTAGGAGACTTATTGCCTCAGATATTTTTAAATATTATCCTTACTTTAATTACACCTTGG
This sequence comes from Oncopeltus fasciatus, assembly GCA_000696205.2. NCBI lineage: Eukaryota > Metazoa > Arthropoda > Insecta > Hemiptera > Lygaeidae > Oncopeltus > Oncopeltus fasciatus. Next base: position 167,462 of record KZ807684.1, on the reverse strand, counting down.
TCAGTTAATTTGTCTTTTATTTCCTTTGATTAAAGTTAAGACCTTATTTTCAAAGGTCTTACTATTAGCCAATTCATTAAGTTCAGTTAATTCACTTATTTCAATTAGTACAGTTCCATTCTAATAAATATTTTAAGTTAGCTTTAGGAATGTAGCTTTTCACAAATTGACACATCTTAAATATGCTATTATTATTGAACGAATTATTTCTGATAATGTCTCTCAAAGACATAACAAGATATCTCTTAGAAAATTTATTTTTATTGTTAAATAAATGTATAATATCAGGGGGTTTATCTTCATTATTCACAAAATTTTACATAATGGAAAAAAAAAAAAAGAAATAAAAGAGTTTAATTTATAATTCTAAAGTATTAATATAAATAAATAAATGTAAGTGGGTACATAGTAAATGATTGATTAATAATTTATTTAAATTTGGTACTCTCTGTCAGAGGGAACTGGAATGCATCCAATCATCAGATAGCCCTTCCATTACGAGTGGCAAAATGATACTGTAACTTATGTTTAAATTATTAAGTGACTAACTCTATAATTATATTATAAATAAAATTACAGAAATTTTTATTTATCCCTTCCTCCAAAAAACCCAAATATTGAAATAAACAGTTTTTTGGTTTTTTTTAATTAGATAACTAACTGTGTGCAAGTAAATAAAGTGATCTTCCTTTTCATAGTTATCCACAATTGGAGGTATAAAAATAGAAAATTCTATTAACACTAAACTCTTCTGCCAAGAATTGAATATATATTTAAAAATAATTATAAGACTTCATTAAACAACATAAACTCTACCTTCAAAGTTTATAAATTCAGAACTTACAAACTAATTCTTTAAAATTCATTATAACTCACTTATTAAATTGTATCCAATTTTGAAATGAATTAATACAAATAAATCATAACACACTTATTATGTCATTCTAAACATTGAACAAGGGCAATGAAATTTAAAAGTTTCTCTACCCCTCTACCCAAAAAAAATTAAGCATTCTACATAGTCAACAAGCACTTGATGTAAATCAAACTTTTAAATATTCAACTCATAAACTAGGTCCCTAAAAATTTTGAAATTAATACTCTCATGAATTAAGAGTATGAATTAGTTTAGAGAATCATTAGAATAATTAATTATTGGAAATTTAAAAAAAAATAACAGATAATAGTTTGTTAAAGATAGCTAATATAATAATGGCTAATGGATATAATTTCCTTAGGATAAAATTTGATTTACTTAATGCTTCTACCGCATGATGACATCTTGTAGATAAAATCATTAAGAAGAATATAGATCTAGCTGTGGCGTTAAAGACCGCCATGGTAAACACACCAAGGGCAAAAAAAAAATCTAGCTGTCTATGATCTATTTATTTAGAGAATAATATTGTATAAATAAATAAAAGTTTTTGTTTTTCTAGGAGAAGCTTTGTATTGTGATGATATTCCTAAATATGAGAATGAGTGTAACTTAAGCCTAGTTCTGAGTGGTAGAGCTCATGCAAAAATACTTAAGGTAGATCCATCACCAGCATTGGCCTTGCCAGGGGTTATTGCATTTTTTTCTGCAAAAGACATACCTCAAGAGCGAAATTGCTATGGACCAATTGTTCAAGATGAAGAGATATTTGCTAGTTCTGAAGTAAGATTAATTTATTCATGTAATTAATAATTTTGATATGAAGTTGACCAGTAACACCTTCATTAGTTTCAATTAAACCACTAAGTAAGATAACAATATTTTAGATCTTCAGTTGAATTGAACTGAAGATCTATTAAGTGCAAGAAGTTTTCATTGAGTTTAAATGAAGTTATATACATATGTCGCTACTATCCATCACCTGCCTCAACCTATTTTAATCATGCCATCCAACTGCCTTGACAAAACACATACGTACTACTGTAACACCAAAAAACAAATAATTCACAACTATATTAAAATGTAATAATGTATTTTATTACTTATTGCACATTATTACTGGACTGGTCAATGGGTTTTTTTTTTTTTCATTAATTATAATTTGTAAACTATACAAAGGTTGTATTTAAATGTATATATATATTATTTAAATTTACATGTTAAGTATATCACACAGGTAAATATTAAGATCATGTAAATGACTTATACTCATTAAAGAAGTTTATGAAAGTTAAAAAATACTATTATTTATAGTCTCAATTTAAGACTATTATTTATTTAGATAACCTGTCCTCCCCACACTTTCCAAACATGTTTTCAGAAAATAAAAAACAATATTTATTGAATGTATTACGTTAAAGGTTAGGTGCACTGGCCAAATTGTGGGAGCTATTGTTGCTTCTGATCCTTTAATTGCTCGAAGAGCTTCTAAACTAGTCAAATTGGAATATGAAGATTTAGAACCTGTCATCGTTAGTATTGAGGTAATCTCCTGAAACATATGACTCTTGTATTTTATTTTGAAAGTTATAATTCTTGTTTATGTTTTTCAAATTCAAATTTACTTACTTATTTATTTATGTTACTTACTTCCAATAGATCTATGAAGAATAAATCAAATTTACAAATTTTTAGCTTTGAAATTTTTTAAGTCAAGAGTATAAAATCATAATAGTAATATAATGACTTCATAATCAGATATCTGTTTGAATTGGTTGTCTTGCTTACATTATTAATTATAAATAGAATAGTCTTACATATATTGAATCATTTACTTTGAGTGATGTTTATAAGAAATATAAAACAAAATATATGTTTTTCATTTTAAATGAAATCAATGAAATAACTACTCTAAGATGATTTTAGTTGGGGTTCGGTCGAGTCGACCGAACCCCAACTAAAATCATCTTAGAATAATATCTACAGTCAACAAAATCTCATTTTGATCAATGAAATAACACTTGCTAAAATTAATTCTCATCACAAATTTCTGCTAACGTTTCTATTTTTTTGGAAAATGTTCTTTAAATTTTTGGAGCTTTACTCTACAAGGATGAATTGATATTTCCTTTCGACTTGAAATAGATTCACCCTAAGCATAATATTTGTGTTTCACAGGATGCTATTAAAAATAATTCATTCTATTCGCAATCAAGAGTGATGCGAAAAGGTGAACCAGAGAAAGTTCTTGAAGCAGCAGAACTTGTCATTGAGGGGGAAATAAAGATCGGTGGGCAGGAGCACTTCTATCTTGAAACTCAGGCATGCATTGCAATTCCCAAGCAAGAGGATGATGAGATTGAAATTATTTGTTCTTCCCAAAATCCCACCGAATTACAGGTATCAGAAATTTTAAGAAAATTTACAAAACAATAGTAGTTTATATACATATTATATAATAGTATTTACAAAATTATTATATTTTACAAGTAAAACCAATTTGTGTCACCTGTGTATGCAAGGCACTAGAGCTAATTCTAGGAAGGTATGGGCAAAATATCCAGAGAAGAGGTTCAGAAAAATCCATTGATGGAGGCAAGAGACAAAGTACCAATGATGTGCCCTGAGAACTCAATGGGGATGTGGTAGTGGCCAAAGTTAAAGAGCAGAAAGATTCTTGATAAGCAAATATATGGGCAAAATTTTAGATAGAGGGAGTGCCAGACAACACACAGTCCACTCAACATGGAGTGTAGACAAAAAAATAAATAAAATGTCTCAATATATTTGAAAACAACTCAGATAATTTATATACATTAATTTATATTATTAATTATTGAAAAATTTATATTTACAAAAGAAAAATAGCTTTCAATTTTAAGTTAATATATATACCTCTATATAAATACTTATTTTATTT
>KZ807684.1:148995-163607 GCA_000696205.2 Oncopeltus fasciatus | reverse complement strand
ATTTAATAAAATTAATATAAGCTTATTTAAAATTAAAAAGGTACATAGATTAGATTTTTAATGAGACATTGCAGTTACTGTAGTGAATGATAAAGATCAACATTAGCTTATAACTAAGAGATGGGTAGTTTTCAGCTACAGATAAAAAATGTATTTCAAACCTAGAAACTTTACTTGAAGAGTGTAAAATAAAAGAATCATTTATCTTTCTTAAACTTTCATAACAAATTTTTGCAAGAGAAAAAACTAACACAAACACACACAATTACAAACTTGTTATGTATATTTTTACTGTATAGAATTTTTAGGCAACGTATAGAATTTTAATTCAGTTAAAATTCCTAATTTTAATCAAATTTGCATTTTAATCAAAGACTTAAAATATACAATGTATCTGTCAACATATAATATACAAATTCCCGAGCTCATGAATATTTATTTAAACTTTCCATGTCACGCAAAGCCCTAATAAATTTTTATACAGAATATAAAATATATACAGAAGCTGCGTAAGCTAAGCAGGTTTACCAATTTTCATTAAGGCAGATATAAATGAGAATAAACTACTGAAATTCCTTTAAAAACCCAAAATAACAATAGATGAGAGGAGTGACACATAACCATCCTTGTTTGTTTTTAAATACCATCTTTATCATGTGCTCCTTTTGTTTAGTATTATTATTTTTTTTTTTTTATAGCATTAATGATAATGAAGATATTGTTGATGGTTTTCGTTTAAACTACCCCTTTTCCTAACTTGATATCAATAAGAAACAAAACTATTTAACTGTTGCTAAAATTACTATGAATCAAGGCTACCTGTAAAATCAAGCACATTATATCTACTTGGTGCTTCTTAATTCTAAATTAGCTTTTAATTTTATGNATGGAAATGTATATATTAACTTAAAATTGAAAGCCATTTTTCTTTTATAAATATTAATTTTTCAATAATTAATAAATTATCTTCTTTGTTTTCAAATATATTGAGACATTTTGTTTACTTTAATGTCCATGCTTCATGTTGAATGGACTGATTGAGCGTTGTCTGACACTTCTTCTATCAAGTGTAGCCTTCCAACTAAATTGTTGCCCATATATTTCCTTATCAAGAATCTTCCTGGTGATCTTATATTATCCTGGCTAGCTCTATTAACTAATCTACATTGAGTTCGCAGAGCACAGCATTGATGCCTTCATCAATAGATTACTTTGAATACTCTCCTCTGGATGTTTTGCACAAACCCTCCTAGAATTAGCTCTTGGACCTTAGAGTCTTGCACTCTGTGCCTTGCATGCAGGTGATAAAATTGGTTTATACTTATTGGGCATCTCATTTCTTTCCCATGACCTTCTTTAACTCCTTTTCATTCAACATAAATGACACTGTGGGAGGACTTATTAGTGTGCAGTTAAAAAAATCTTCGCAGTATATATAGTAGAATGTTTTGTTGTTTGTTTGTAAATAAAGTAATTTATGAAATGTCTTTATCACGAAAACAAATAATATAACAATTATTTATTTATTGAAATAAGAAAAGTATTAAAAGTCCCAAAAGTGTCTGTTAGCATTATAATATTATTTGAATTTTACTCTAATATTTCAATTTACAGCACCAGGTTGCACATGCTCTTGGGATACCAAGTAATCGTGTTGTGAGCAGAGTAAAAAGGATGGGTGGTGGATTTGGCGGAAAGGAGTCCAAGTATAGTGCTCTTGCACTTCCTGTTGCTGTTGCTGCTTCAAAGTGAGTATTCTTATATTATTTTCCCTCAAAATTCAATTACCACATAATTAAATATTGCGGAGGCTCCGATATTAGAAATCATATAAAATAAACCATTCCAAAATTGTTTATCTTTATTTTTAACTACAATAGAACATATCCATATGGAATTTGATTATTCTACCAGAAAAATTTGATATTTAGATATTTCAATATATGGAAAAGCAATAAAGTACTTTTAAATAACACTGAATTTTTATGTCTTAGAAATATATCTTTGAATAAAAAGATAAATATAATCTTTAATTAAACTACTAATAATTTATTTTGTTACAAAGTATAATTGATTTATTAATAATTCTTTAGTAGCTTAGGTAGTTACATTTTTTTAACCTAATTTGTTATAATTCTTTCCTATTTAGTCTAGGTATAAGTGGGAGCATTAAAAATAATTGATTAAATAACATTAAATTATTCTTTTTTTATAACTATGAAATATGATGCTTATAAAAATAAGTAAAAACATCTAGAAATTTATAAAACAAAAGATATACTTGTTTAAGGATTCCAAAATATTACAATTAAAGTTATGAGAAAAATTAATTCTGNGAATTATATTATAATTACAAATCGTGATTAGTATATTATAATTATATAAAAATAATGATTTCAGTTATTAGCTGAAATTAATCGAAAAGAAAGGGAGAGGTCACTGAACGATAAAATGAAAGTTAATAATTTTCACTACCATATCAACCACATTTTAATAAAATAAACTTAAAATAATAAGGAAAGAATTAGGAATTAAAATCAAATTATAATGGATATTTTCGTTGTACTGATAAATTTTAGGTTTTTAAAATTCTTACTTTGTCCAATCATTCGTAAAAGGTCTTAATTAAAAGATATATTCCCGACAAAATATTCCCGGCTGTTTAACCCTGTGTCAAGCCAATACGCCAAATGGTTCAGCCGGAGAATGTAGAGGCTGCAAACCCGCAACACTTGCCTATAATGCATTTAGTTTGGGGTCGTTACACAGGAGAAATTAGTCACGGTTTCGGCCAGGATCAGAAAAATAAAATACTTTGAAATTACTGGGTATTTATTTTATTATTATCGACGTTTCGGTTTATAAATCATTAATATAATATAAAGATAAATCATCATTTCTCTCGTTGAAATAGTATAGAAATTAAATAAATCTTGCAAGACATATTTAATGTTCACCCCTAGAAATTTCCCATGAGCCGCCAGCATGGTGCTGGAGTAGAGGAGAGTCTGGATTTCCATATGGCTTACTCGGGCTGGATAAATGACGAGAAAGGATCGAGATCCCCTTTTGTACGGCTGTAGGAACTCTTCCAGAGAGATGTACAAACTCTAGTTTGTCAGAGAGGTGCTAGCTACCTCTTTGGGACTTGTAATCAGAGAGGTGAGGAAGTCAACAGAAAGACTGCCATGCGACATAGTGTGAGATTTAGATCTCCAAAAAAGAAAAATATAATTTACTGACTAATCAATATAAAAAGGGAGACTAATTATATATTTATATAAAAGTTGTGTATTACGAAACCCCTCCATATACTAATATTTCTCATGACTATTATGTAAATTATGATGAGACTGTAAATATTGTTCCAAGCATTCACAGAATCCCCCATGCTTTCCGCTCTGACCAAACAACCCTTTCCTCCTTGCATTTCTCCGAAGCTAGTCGTCCTAGTAACTTCTACTATAGTTTTTCTATCTGATGCAATCGTACCTCTGTAGTAACTATAGTTAACAAGTACTCAAAATTGTATTTGTTTATTTGGATATAAAATAAAAATATATCCTTTTAAAAACTCAACTCAACCTAGCCAAAAAGATTTATAACTTATATATAAAATCAAAAATTTGGTCTCTTAAGTAAGGCCAGAATATTGTTTAGTTTTTTAACATTTGTGTTTAAAAATATTTTAAATTGTGGAATTTTTTATCAGTTTATAGAAAGTTTTATATACAATGATTTAAATGATTAAAAAAAACTATACATAGAGATTTTTGATTAATGGAAGTTTGATTTGTACAAGTTCTACTGTACTTTAAAATATGTCTTTAATTACAATCCTAAATAGTTGTATAGTAGGTTACGATTTTAAGTTAACATATACTTTGATATTATCTTCTTTCTATGACTTTAAAATTGCTTCTGCAAAACCCTTTAGAACTTTTTACTACTGCTTGCACTCTGAAGCTAAACTCATTCTTAGAAGATTTACTGTAGAGCATCTTCTACCTCATAAGATTTTTTTGGTTGTCATAAAGAATTTACTCAGTAGGTTTAAATATAGCAAAGAATGAAATACTCTGAGACAAAGTCTAAGTGAGGAGTAGTCAGCTAATCAAAAGTATCAAATCCTTTTTAGCTTAAATTAATCAATTATTAGCTTATACATGAGATGCATCAATGTCCATTGCTATTTTAAAAATCAGAATATTGTTGGTCTTATGAAACTCAAATTCTTATTTTTTTCTTTTTGCTTTGCAGACTAAATCGTCCTGTAAGAGCTATGCTGGACCGAGATGAAGATATGATGATAACTGGACATAGACACCCTTTCTTAGGGAAATACAAAGTTGCTGTTACAAAAGAAGGGAAAATGATAGCTTGTGAAGTTAAAATTTATTGTAATGCAGGGTTTACATTGGATCTTTCTTGTTCTGTGAGGACTAATTTATTTATCATTTATCATAACTAACATTAATTATTTTAACCTAAAATAGGCCATATTTCTCTTAACTTTTTTAAAGGTCTGATATGATGTTATAAAATTAATCAAGAAGACAAATTTATTTGTGTGAATATATGTGTATATATATTTGTTTGTGTTCATGCATAAGTGCATTTGTGCTGTGTTTGTGTGTTCTGCATCCACGTATCTTTGTATAAATACTTTAGCTTTACTAAATTTCTCAGTAAGCTTAATATAATGTAAATGTAAAAATATTTAATGTAGTTAACAGTTAATGTAAAAGTATCAAAAATTAATTGTTAATAAAATAAGTGCTTTAGGTTCTTAGACCACTATCCTCAGAGTTCAGACCCCTAGGTAGAATTTTCCTTATTTTCTTTACTTTGTATTATATAATATATAGGGTTGGGGAAAAAATAATTTAGGTTTTTTTTTCAAAATTTGCGAAGCAAATTTATTTTTATAAAATACAAACTCTATTTAAAAACACCCATTATAATAAAATTATAATATTAAAGTCATTGAGGGGCTGTTGAATGTGCCCTGCATGCCAGATACTAAGTGGATAAAAATATACCATGCCCAAAAATCGGCACTTCTTTTCAAGTGGTCAGCTTTGGGAACTCGGTAATTGCTTGATCATACAATCAAATGTCCATTGAACAAATGTATTCTGAGTATAACTGGAACCCTAGAAATTAGAGCAGATTGGCTAAAGACACTTTTTTCTGGATTGGTGGTAATGTGGTAAGCCCTTCATTGAGTCTTTTAAGAACTTCTTGGATATGACATGCTGAAAATGAAGTAAGAATGTCATCCATGTATTGAAAGCACAATCTGAGTTCCTTAGTGCTCCATCGGTGAAGCAGTATTGCAGAACCTAAGGCTCATGTGAAGGAACTCAGAAGAGTCTTTGGACTTTTTTTAACACCTTTGGGGTGTATTTACTGTTTCTTCTTCCGGGTTGGACCTTGTCAAATTGTTGTTATTTGCCGAGCTTTCGCACATCATGTGATGGCTTCTTCAGGGCTGAAAAGAGAATGTGTCGGCAAATAACAACAATTTGACACGGTCCAACCCGGAAGAAGAAACGGTAAATACATCTGACGACCGTCGAAGCCTACTTGAACACCTTTGGGGTGTTGTTATTACGGCCATGAAGAGTCTGGTAATTTGATAATGATAATCTCTGCGGTTCCCATCCTTTTATTGTGTCTTCAGTACCCTATGATACCCTATGAAGGGTAGAGGATCAATGGCTCTTAGACAATCTGATGATGTCTTTCTCCACTATGCTATGAAATCTTTCCTTGACTGATTTCATAGTATAGTGTTACAAGGTGGCTGCAAGATAACTCCTAAAGGAGGTGTACATATTGACTGTCCACAGATATGGCTAGAAATAAAGTCACAGTGACTCGCAAAAACTGACATCATTAAGACTTGTCAGTCACTCGATCAACAGTTAGCACCACTTCAGATCTACCAGAAGCTCAAGTAGAAATTAATTTAAGTTCCTGAAGGCAGAAAGAATGCTAACCTGCAAGAGATTAAGTTTCTTGCTACTTAAAATGCTGCTTTACTTTCTATAAAAAATGCCAAGTATCCACTCTAATTCTCACTCTGATATAAGAAAGAACTCCTAAGATAGATATTTTATAATGCAATGTAAATTGTTATTAAATTATATAGAGAAAAATATATTAAGTTAATGCTTTTATTAAAATATTGAAAGTTTTGCGATGTTTAGCATGATTTACTAATAGAAATTGAAGAACTATATATTATTTTATATTTCGAAATATTTATGAATGAATAAAAATTTATGAACCCTTTAAAATTGCAAATAAAGCAATTAAATGTTTATATATTTTTCTTTCATAATTATTTATATTTAATAACTTACTTATGACCACTTTGAAAAGCTATAAAACTTTAATATTTAGTTAATGAAGTTATATTGTAGGAATTTAAAAGATTAGTTATTATGTATTATACAGAAGGATACATCTCTCCTCTTAGATTTCGAGTAAGTTCATTTTTGGTACAAACTCTAATACAAGTACAACTCTAATAAAGTTTGAACTTTTTTTTAATATTTCATAGTGATTGTCTGTTTGGCCTACCAATTACTGAATGCTAATCTTTCTTCTTATTTTGTTTCTTTAGATGTTAGTAATTTAAGTTAAATTCACTTTGCCCTGAAAGTGAAGCTAATTAGTATTTTTATAATGTGTTATTAATTTTTTACTACAGGTTATGGATAGGGCAATTTTCCACTTTTCAAATGCCTTCTTTATTCCAAATGTAGTAGTCTATGGTTATTGCTGTAAGACCAATATCCCTTCAAATACTGCTTTCCGAGGATTTGGAGGGCCTCAGGGTATGTTCATAGGCGAGACTATGGTCACTCATATTGCCGAAACTCTCAGCCTAGACTCTCAGCAGGTAAAAGGAAAACATTCTTTTTTTTTTCTTTTAGTTTCACTGTTTTTAGAAAATAACTTAAGTGATGTTTGGTTTTATATAGATTTATATATTTTTAAGTTCTGAGAATCAGCAACTTACCTTTTACCAGTGAAGGGTTTGATGAGGTTTGGTCAAGGTTGATTTTAAAAAAATACAATTTTTAAAAAATAGTATATTTTTAATTATCTGCTGATGTTTTGGCTCTCATTATAAGCCATATTCTGGGCTATCATGAAGGCAAGAGTGGACGTTGTCAACTGGATCAAATTTTCATGATTGCCAGTATGACTGATAGCCCTGAAGATGACTTACAGTATAAGCGAAAATGTCTGCAGATAATAAAAAATAACACTTTTTAAAAAAATATATATTTTTTTGGATCCACCTTAACTGAACCCCAACAAATTCTCTACTAATAAACTCCACGGTCAAAAATTCTCCATTTGAACTTTCCTTTTATTTTACCAACCACCAAGCAGACTTATTTTTCAGTTTAAATTCCTAGATTATGTGATACTTTCAATGTTGTACTTTGTTACAATGTAATGTAAAATTTAATCATTTTATTAATTAACTTCTTCTAATTTTCTCTTTTTTAAAGCAAACTCCCATTTTCTCACACTTCTAAGCTCTGAGGCTTCTATAAACCTCTCTTTTTTAAAAAATAATATTAATGAGAATCAATTTCTTGGTTGAGAATACGTACTTAAGGGGTATCACAGCCTTCTTTGCTGATTGGTGCTTTTTTTTAGCCCTTTTCCTCCTTTTTTTTTTTTTTTTTTTTTCTCATAAAGAAAATATCTTTATTGATACAATTATTTGTTAGATGTTAAATAAGTAACTAATCCAATTTAATAAATACAAATTTAAAAAAAAATATATTCTCCATACTGATAGCATAATTTAATCATCAAAAATGTTGATTTCTGAATATAAAAAAATATAACTACAATTTTTTTCTACTAAAAAAATTTAAGAAGGCTTCCCAAAAGTTTTAATGATTTGATGAATGATATCTTCTAAAGAAATAGTTTATACACATCAAAAATAGTAATTTCTACTCTATGATGTCAAATATCTCATTGGTTGACATGCATGAAATGGAAGTTGAAAGTTAAACTCTTATCAATATATGAGTATTTTTTTTACCGACAACTGTGAATTTCTATGTGTATGTTATAGGTTAGAGAAATAAACTTCTACAAAGAAGGATATATCACCCACTATAACCAAGAATTATCATATTGCACCTTAGATCGCTGTTGGAATGAGTGTATTTCTAAATCAGATTACCACTCCAGAGTCAAGCTGATTGACTTGTTTAATAGGTAAGTTTCTTAATTGAAGTATTGGAAAGCGTGTATATATAACTTTACCAAGGAGGTGTTAAATGTATGCTATAATTAATCAATAAGCATAAAAATAAATGTGGTAGTGCAAGTATGTATATAATTTAAGTGTGTATTTCATTGAACTTCTCATATTCATATTAAAAGCTGAATCTTCTTCTTTCTCTGCCTCCTCTACCATTTCTAGTGTGAAGAGGCCTCAATATTTCTGCTGAGAGATTCTCAGATGTCCAGGAGGTCATTTACTGCCAGGTTGAGCTTCCATTATTTTACTGGATTAACACTCTTTATCCATTCTACAGACAAGGCCAAACCACTTAAGCTGACAGTTCTCCAGGGAGGTCGTAAGTGCAGCCACTTCCAGCTCCTTCTTTATTCTTTCATTTCTAATGTGGTCCCACCTTGTTTTACCAACAGACCTAAGTAGGTAACTCATCTCAGCCTTTGTGATCTGGCTAACATGTCTGTTGAGCATTATCCAGCTTTCTCTTCCATAACTCAATGATGGAAGGTACATTGCTCTGAAGCTTTATCGTGGTCCCTACCTTTTGGTTTTTTTGGATTTTTGGAGTCCACTAAGAGAACTATGTTGTTTGTATAGAGAAGGCTCTGAACAAGGAGAGGTTGAATGTTGCCCCTAGTCTCTAGATATCTTGGCATGTGGTCGAGTAACCTCTGGCCTGTACCAATTGGTAGCTATTCTGCAGCTCAAAGTGGACAATAGCAATGTAGAAATGACAAACTATAAATACCAGAAGTATACATGACTTTCATATTTCTTTCTTTCTTTCAAGTGAAAATTGTACGACCCACCAGTAAGATCATGATTTTAAACTTAATTTTAAGTTTAGTGGTTTTTCAGTCACATACATTTTAAAATATCATAAGAAAATAATCTAAAGGGTTATTATCACTACCGATGAACATAGAAATATCTTACCTTCTATTATCCGTCATTGGTTTCTGCAAGGGCAGAGACATCCTTCTCTTGAAAATCTATGGATCTCATCCATAAATGCTAAAGAACATTCAATGGCTAAAGCTATCTCTCTGCCTGACTCCCTGCGTATGACTACCGGACCTGAATATTGGTCATCCTTCAGCTGCTCCTCAATGCATCTCCTCAACCTTCTCTCTAGTACACTGGTGAAAACTTTACACATCACAGTGGGAAGGCTGATTGGCTTATAATTGGCGCAATCACTCAGGCTGCCCTTCTTATGCATTGGAACCACCACCCTCTACTTCCAATCTTTGGAAATCCCTCTAGAATCCTAGGTTATGCCTTTTGAGAGCCCTTATCAACTGGGATCCTCCAAACTTAAGGAACTCTGGAATTATAGAAAGATGTAATTTTCAACCTCCCTCTCTGCTACGTTTCTTATTAAGTGTTTTTTAGTGTTATTATTATTTTAATGTTAGGACAGTGCAATTAAAGCTAGTCTGGCAATCCTCGCAACATAAATATTTCTATTGGCCTACTTAATATGTACATACTTGTATTATAGATGCTTTTATATGTGAGTGCGTATATACTATCATATGAAATATTAGAAAAAGATGAGAACATGGTACTGTAAAGAATATATTTGCTAAAATAAAAATAATATANTGAGATTTATTTCTAAAATAATAATGTTTTAAAATTTATTGTAAAACATTTACAAATAATACAACCTTATTATTGAACCCAAAATGAGTATTCTACCTTTATCTGACAGCTTCTGCTTATAAGTGTTATTTCTCCCTGATTTTCTTTTTTACCATATTTTAAAAACCTTTTAATGAAAATGAGTTATAATTTTGAAAAGTAGTAAAAAAAAAAATCATCTGTACTGTTCATGAGAATATTATAAGTGGTTGTAAGTCTCTTATCTTATATCGGCCTGTTTAAGTCTATTCCTGTGGTTTCTCCATTGTTTGTTTTTCATGTGAAAATTTCCCTTTCCACAAATCTCTTTTATGAGCATGGTTGGTTATTTTCTTGAACTCCATTGAAGCTGATCCAGTTACCAAAATTCTCATTATTTTTTATTACAAATATAAGTATGTCATAAATTTAATAAGATCAGTTTATTGATATTAGTTATCTTTTTGAAAGTGAAATACAGCTATGCATGTTGATCCTAGACATGACTTTTGAAAAATTTTCAACTTATCTTCACTGATCCTATATTGGAGATGTTAATGTATGACCTGTTTAAAATTATATATAAAATAGAATATTTATTTCCAAAAATTTAAGTATAGAATATGTGTGTGTCATATAATACATGTAATTTATATATTATACATCACTGGATTATACATGTTGAAAAGTGTACAGCCAGAAGTTAATCTAAAAATAAAAGTGAACCTTTAGATAGAAAATTAAATTATTTTAGAAAAGTTATTTAAGCAGAAAAAGTATAAATAAAAAACTTGAAAATATTTGCCAGGCCAATCTAACAAAATGAAACCTGTATTTAATGGCATTAAATTAGAATATAAGAAAGATAAAGTGCAGTGCAAACTGCAAAAAGCTATTTGTAAATAAATTTTTAAGACAATGCCAAACTTAAAAAGAAGTGTAATCTCCTGGGTGAATTAAAAACAGAGACAGACCTCTTTTTAGCAGAATTTTCTTCTATGAAGAATGTCAAACTTTACTAAAAAAAAGTCTTAGGTTTTGAAAATACTAGAATAAATATTCAAGACGACGTGACTTTTTCAAAAGGAAAATACAACAAAAAAAAAATACATATTTTAAATCTTGTTTTTTTTTTTCAAAGTAATCTTCCTCCAATTACTTGAACCTCCTTTGTAAATGATGTTTTCCTAGTGTTTACCAGTATTTGTACACCATTTTATACACTAAATAATATTTTATAAATAAGGTTTTTATTTTATTACCCATTATTTTTGTGAAAGTGTTTTATTTGCAACATCATCTGAATTTATAATTTCATTGTTAGTAATATAACAACCTATGAAGAATTTAATCTACGAAGTTTTAAACAAACTTTACAAAATAAAATATTAGCTTTCATTGTAAATTTTGTTCTTTTTTTTAATATACCAACTTTCTTTAAATTTTTCAATCACAAAATCATTAAATTAATGTTAAAAAAGTAACATTAGAGAATATAATTCTTATCTTAGAAATTTTTACTTGTCCATTAATGACTAAATATGTAAATGGATACTGAAAAATATATAATAATAACATTTATTTTAATATCAAATGAATTTTATTCAGTTTCTCTTCATGTTATTTCTGTGTTAAATAAGATTAACAATTATTCCAGGACTAACCGATGGAGAAAGCGAGGTCTAGCTTTAGTGCCAACCATGTTTGGGATTGCTTACACCACGCTTTTTCTAAACCAGGGAGGTGCACTTGTCCTAATCTATGCAGACGGCTCTGTACTAATCTCTCATGGTGGCACAGAGATGGGTCAAGGTCTCCACACCAAAATGATTCAGGTAGCAATATATGTAGCTGTACATCTTTCTAAATGACTTGTTTTATAGTTAAAAATTATAATCTAATCATCTGGCAATATAAGGTTTTGTTAAAATCTTAATGCCAAAAAAAAACAAAAACATCCTGGATCACATGTTCATGACTGAGATCTGGGTGGCCATGTTGTGTGCCTCAAGTCTAGTAAGAGGTCTATGTGAAGAGCTGGACATTCAGGGAACACCCCAAGTTTTGATATAAGTTCAAATGGAGTGTTTTTGACCTAAGAGATTATTAGTAAATGTTTTTTTTTTGTTGTGGTTCGGTCAAGGTTGATCCCAAAAAATACCAAAAAAATGTGTTTTTTAAAAATTATTTGCCGATATTCGGCTTACTCTGTAAGCCATCTTCTGGGCTATCGTGAAGGTGAGAGGGAACATGTTGTCACCTGGATCAAACCTTCACAAGGAAAATAATTAATCAATTTTGTTCATTGGTAATTATGTATGGTTGTTTGTATAGCCTTGATAGAAAGGGGTCCAGTATCTTGAAAGTAAGAGCCTAGTAATTGTTCATCTTTACTCAAATTTTTGGAGTAAACTATTCTCTGCTTAATACAATTAGTAAAATCTTTATTAAGCTTACTACAAATACCATCTTTGAGTTTGGCTTTAACCTTTTCCAGGTAATGCTTTTTATCTGCTGGAACGATAATCAGATCTCCTTTACTCAAGTTATTCAGTTTACCAGAGCTGATTATCCTCTTGGTTAGGAGGCTGTTTTCTTTTCATATAATCTCAGCTATATTTTGATCAAGAATCATAATGGACGATTCTGCATAAGTTATTATCCTCTCTACTGGAATCTGAGGAGGAGTAATGGCATAGTTGAACCCTTTTTTTGTACAATACTTAAGATACTTTATGCATTTTCGGGAAACTACTTCTGTCCAAATCCAGTTCGAGAATGCCACCATTTTAGCTAGAGAAAGTAACTACCACCATTGAAATATTAATGGACCTTCATTATTTCATTCTTTGTATATAATTTATTTACGTTACATTTATTCTCAGGTAGCAAGTCGAGCTCTCGGAATTTCGCCCGAATTGATCCATATTTCAGAAACATCCACTGATAAGGTGCCTAACACTTCACCTACAGCTGCCAGTGCTGGATCAGATCTCAATGGAATGGCTATAGTAGTAAGTTTATTTTATATTTTTGATGAAGATTAGAGAACTTACTAAGTCACATTGTTAAAGTTAAATAGTGGACCTATTACCTCTAATATCTGTTTTAGAATGATTGAGGTAATTAAAGGATAATTTTTTTTATGAAACAAAAACTATCTTCTTTACTATAATAAAAAATTGTAAGGCATACTTACCATTGGAAAAACTAAAACTTATTGCATTCCCAGGTGTGGGTCTACGAATATTGATTTCCTATCAAGTGATAGTAATCAGCCCACATTCTGTAGGCTGTAGCCAATAACCAAGTAGGTTATTAAAAGTAAGCCAATAGAGTAACTTCTTAGTAAGAGGTTTCAGTCATGAAAAGATCAGTGGCATACCTGTCTAATGATCAGATAGGGCTTGTACTCCAGCCTTGCAAAAACTTTTTGTTTATGAATAATAATTGTAAAAGCTTTCTCAAAGAATAAAAACTGCCCATTATTAGACTCATTATTTAAAAAAATGTGTTTAAATGACTTTTGAAATTATTGATTTAATAGGTCAAAAGATGCAATGTAGATGTCACAAAACAGTGAAATGTTAGTTTTTATTATCACTAAAATAGTCATTCGCTGAAAATCATTGATTGTTTGTTTTAATGAAATCAAACTTTTTATTTTATTTATTTATTTTCTTATTTTTTCTTTTAATGAATTTGTTGATTCTTATTATATTATATTATAGTTATTTTAAACTTTTTTTCATTTATTTACTTGTAAATTATAGAATGCTTGTGAAATACTCAATGAACGACTAAAACCTATCAAGGAAGCAAACCCAAAAGGGAATTGGAAGGACTGGATAAAAACTGCTTATTTCTCTAGGGTCTCACTTGCTGTAAGTGGTTTCTACCGGTAAGTATTGTTTTTACTAAAGCATTAAGCTGCTTACTATAACCTCATTTTCTAGCCAAGGACTCATGCTTTCTTCTCTTCTAGGACCCCTGATATTGGCTATGATTTTAATGAAAACAAAGGAAAGGCTTTTAATTATTACACTTTTGGTGCAGCTTGTTCAGAAGTTGAAATTGATTGTTTGACTGGTGATCATCAAGTGCGTAAATTTTTGAGATTTTTTTTATTTATCAAAATAGTATATTGCTTTAAAAATGTTGAGAAAATATTTACTTGCACTAAGTATAATATCCTCCACTTTGTTGTCTATTTTTTTGTTTCACTTTAATTAGTTTTTATTAAGCAATAGTTCTTTGTAGATAGATTTAAATGTATAATATAATTTTTTTTGAGCCCTGGCTTGGTCAGTTAGATTTTTTATTCTATTTCCTAACATTTATTCATTTATAATATAATATTTTCACATTATTTGACTCTCAGAAACAATGTGAAAAATGTCTTTTGAAATTATTTACTATCAGAAGTAGATGATTTCCATTAATACAAATTTGCATATTAATTTATTTTAATTTTTAAAGTTTACTCTAAAAAATGCCAAAAACATTAAAAGAAAAATTTTTCTTAATAATATTAAATTTCTGTAAAAAGCATTATTTCTAATATCATATATTATATCCTATTTTATAATAATTTAAACTGACTCTCATTCTTTCTTATTGTTTTCAGAAAATTTCCAACTTATTTTTGTCCCCAATGAACAAATTAATTTTTTTGCTATCAGTATTCAGGTAGCAATAT
>KZ807684.1:138773-148988 GCA_000696205.2 Oncopeltus fasciatus | reverse complement strand
AAAAAATCTGTCATGCAGGACCTGCAAAGACTTATCAAATGAGTTAATAAATATTTTTATTTGAACTTTTTATATAATTTAATCCCAATATTTATACAATTTTATCGAAAAAAACTATCAAATAAGAAAAATAAAACTAAAAAAATAAATAAATAATGGTTAGTAAAGAATTTGTTGGGGTTCGGTCAAGGTTAACTTGAAAAAAGTAAAATTTATAGAAATGTATTTTTTATTATCTGCCAATGTTTCGGCTTACTTTGTAAGGCATCTTCAGGGCCATTGTGAAGGTGAGAGGGGACGTGTTGTTACTTGCATCAAACCTTCACAAGGGAAACAATGAATAAATTTTGTAGATTGATTATTTAGTAAAAATCTATATAAAGACTAGCAGAATATTGTTGGGGTTTGATCCAGGTCAAGGTATTCTCTACTTATAATCCCTACTGCCAAAAACTCTCCATTTGATCTATATAAAGATATTACCGCAGTGGGAAATGTGGTGGTCCTAAATAATTCAAAGATAAATAAAATCTCTGGGCAAGTTATAAATTTACTAAATTTATTTACTGATAAATTTACTTCTTAAAGCACTGGAAAAAAATTGTTCGTTTAATATCATATGACAAAGAAAATACCAATTTAAAAAAAGAAAAGTATTATTTGCTCTATGAGTATAGGTCTCCATTAAAGTGACTGCTTTCAGTCTGCCTTTTTTTGAAAAACTTATTTAATGGAGCTTTGAAAATTAAAGGAACCCAGCATTATCATGGATTTATCCTTTTTACTGGAATTCTCTATAATTTAACAGTGAAAACGCTTTTTAAAAGTATTGTTATGTTCAACAGATCTATGATACTTAAATACAGAAATAACTTGAAATTAATTTATTACAATAAATAAGTACAACTACTAATTACCGATAACAATTTAACCTACTGCCCTTACTAACTAATAAATAAATAAATATATTACAGCTAATTAACAAATATGTACAAATAAATTAAATGTGCTTATTTACAAAAAGGCCTCAAAACAACTTGCTAAATTGTCTTCACTTCTATTTACTTTCACTTAACATTTCATTATCATGGGCCCGACACTCTAAGACATGTGATCTGCACTGACTCGAGGCAGCTGGGGAGCCACTTTTATAACTACATGGAAGGACATAGGCAGGCCTAGATGAGTCATAGAGCTTTTTCTGGGTAAACATGATTTCCTCTTCTTAGTAAGGAAGCAGGTGGCCACCTTTAATCTTTTGACAGGCACTGGAGGCTTTCGTGCCATCACCGGGTGCTTGCCTTATTTGGGACAGCGTACGAATTTTGTTCTCTTTGACTTCTTTAACGGTACTTTGTGATGATTCTGTGATCTAAAGTTATAAATTTGTTCATTTATTGGTTAAAAATATAGTTTTCCAATGAAATTGTAGTATAGGTTCAAAAAGGTACTGTAAAAAAACTTTTTATACAAATGTATTTAAAATCAAGATAAAAAATACAAAACAAAATGTGTATAACTTTTACAGTTAATGCAATAAATTTTTACAGATCCAAATAGTTTGTTGGTAATATTTTTATTTTTAACAAAGTAGGTATATTGTGTAACACTTTCGTCACACCCAATTTTTAAAAAAAAATTAGAGCTGAACTGAAACTAATACTTAGTCCACAAACAAAAAAAAAATTTCATTGCTATTACTAATAAAATATTTCACTATCAAATGGTATACTACATATTATGTATTAAAAAAAATTTAGCAAATAAAACATATTTCTTATTTACATAATTGTTATTTATTCTTACAAAATGTATTATGAACTGCCATCACTATAGAACTATATATAAATTATAAATGTTATATAAATTAGAACATATGTTTTATCAATCATAGGAATTAGACAAACCTATTTCANATATGCATTAGCATTTTTATTTGAAAGAAAAGGTTGTATTTTTTAAAATAAAAACGGAAACTAATTGAGTTAATGAATCAGTTGCCGTCCTCCATAATTTTTCTACAAAAAACATTACCTACATCTGATATTGATGAAATAATAAATAATTAAATAAATAATTCTTTATTACTTATTAGTACTGCTGTACTCCGAAGAACATTTTATAAATATTTATGAAGGAAAGTTATTTCCATGCAAACTACAAGATTATTAATATTTTTAAACATTTGGATTATATCAACAGCTATAATAATAAATAAGAACTTGAAAAAAATAACTGTAATTCAACTTACATTTTGTTTAAAATTTTATTATACCACTAGGCGCTAGACGTACTACAGACAGCAGGTGACAAATTGTCACTTTACCTTGAATGACTGAGATTTACTTTCACTCCCTATTGTAGGGAATGAATAGCAGGTAGAAAAACATGAACCCAAAATGTCAACAGAAATTTCCACTTCCTGATTATAATGAAAACAGTTGACGGCCTAGCATCCGGCAAAGAGTTATAATTGGCCTCTTCCCACACAGGGCTGGTCCTCTGTTTAGATGCTTCCCAAGTCTTTAACATTATGATACTATGATATGAGTATGATACTATGAGCTATGATAGCTTCACTAATATTTGCATCTAAATCTATTGAAAAACTGAAGGCTGCAACTGAAATGTGGGATCGGTTTATAATAAGAAAAGGCGGCTTTTATATGTATTAGGCAATATAATAAGAAAAGGATCTTGATCAGGTTGGATATATAATTCTTCACCCTTGATGAAACTTTTTCTTAATGAAATTTGGTATACCACATTTAAATGCTAAACAAAAGGCCAGGTTTCTTATTGAGTAGAATTGGGCCATTGGGCCCATTTTACCTAGAATGTGAAGTAAAAGTAAAAACTTTTATTACCAGAAGTGATATTTAGTTTATAGCAATAACACTGTGCACAGATTTCTATTTTGATAAAATAAATATTTAGTTATTAATTTTGTTATTTAAAATAAAAATTTTGTTATTATTAGCTACAGAACAAAATTTAATATCTACTAGTGGGGTTCAACTCAATCCTAAAATTTAATTTAATGATGTAGAAGACACAATTAGTTGTTTTTATTAATCAAATTTGGCATTTAAATGCAAAAATTGGGACATAATTTGTTATTGAGCAAAGTTGGACCAATAGTGGCGAGAGGTTAGCTGGAATATGAAAAGAAAGAAAGAAAAAAGGAGGCTTAGATGAAACCCTAAGATATATGGTGGATAGGCCATGTTTAATGAGCAACATATTTCTGTGAAATCCCTCAAGAAACTGAAGTGAGGTTAGGGCCACTAGATCACTAGGATCTGAAAATTAGAGTAATTAATTTGATTGACCATAATACCTGACTACTCAATAAGACAATAATAGTATAAGGAATTAAACATCCGAAGTTAGGTAGGAAATAATATAACAAGCGATATATAAGTACATCAGTAGGTGAGGTTTGGTCAAAAGACCCAAATTTTTTGTAGATTTAGAGCACTTTGGTCAATCTGTATTTGTAAATTGTGAAGTCAGAGAAATTTCATGAAACATTATTGAATGTATTATTAATGTACCCAAACATCTTAGTGTTTTGGGAAAAAATGTATTTAATATTAATGTGTAAATGCTTCTTGAAAGGAGAGAAGAATATGGTGACACAAGGCCCTTTATAGATAAAATAGAGCATTGAATGATTTGTGTTAAGGAACTTTGGCTTGAAAACTCCAATGGTGAATATTATTTACAATGCCAATAGCCAAAAATAACAACCAGCAAATAAATGATCATACTGGCTTGGAGATTTAGAAATGAGTATGGAGAGGTCACCTCGAGATTTACAGGTTGACTCAGCTAAGTGTGTACTGTCCAAGAACTAGGCAGGAAAACTAATCAGGATGGTCTGTCACTTGTGGAGGGTGATTTTCTCGCTCAGAAACAGAGGCACGTAGAGAGGTAATGTCTACAGGATTATTCTGGTTTACTACTAATGCCACATAATGAGCTGGGAGCACTAAAATTTGTAAATTCAGTTGTCAACCAAAGTTTTGAGCTTGATTTGAAGAATTAACCAAGCCTAAATAATAGTTAATTAAAACAAAAAAACCATTAAAGAGTACCTTACTGTGTGGCTTCAGTAGGCTTCATCAAAATGATGAGTTAATTTTGACATTTAGAAGCTCCAAGTAAGTCTTATCTTCCACTAATAATTTCATAACTTCTATTGTGTTGTGTATTTTTTAAGGTATTAAGGACAGATATTGTGATGGATCTTGGTGAGAGTATCAACCCAGCAATAGACATAGGTCAGGTGGAAGGCGGCTTTATGCAGGGTTATGGACTGTTCACTCTAGAGGAGCTAGTGTACTCCCCTAAAGGTGTACTCTACTCCAGAGGTCCTGGTGCCTATAAGATACCAGGCTTTGCAGACATCCCTGCTGAATTCAACGTCTCTCTTCTTAAAGGAGCTCCTAACCATAGGGCTGTATACTCATCTAAAGTAAGTGTTAGTGAAATCTAATAATGTTAATAAAGAAAGATAAAAAGAAATTATAAATTTACTAAAAAAGGATGCATGGTAGGGAAATGCATTTGAAGGGGCATGAGGTAATAGAAATGTAACTAGTTAAGTGAGCATCTCGACAGAGTTTGAATACATGATTTATGTGTTGTATTGTTCAAAAATGCTTTAAAAAAACATTTCTAGATGTTTTTAGCAACATTCTACTCTATTCATAGTTTATCTTTTTAAACTATGAACTTGAGTAGTTTGAAGGTGAGAAGTTAACATAATTTCCTTCGAGGTATCAGATTTTACGTGTTTTTTTTAGTTTGGTTTAAATTTTTCAACTCTTTTATTTTTAAAAAAATTGGGCTTTTTATAAAATAAATGAAATAAAATAAAATAAACAAATATCCTACAACTACTGCAGTTAATTTTAAACCTTATTTAATGCTTAAAGTCAGATCTTAAAATCGATAGCTGAGTATCTAAATCACGCCTGATGTTTAAAAACTTTTTCTGATTTTTTTGACAGTTTGGGTCAATTAATACTTGATTTTAGCCTGGGTCATTCATGAATTTTAGTTCAAGTCTTCATGGAGCTGTGAAATGAAACGCAATGATTATCAATAATTATTACCAGTCAAATGTTTATTTTATATAAAGAAATATAGATCATAAAATAATTATTGATGTAATTAGTTTAATTTTATAAAATTAATTGTTGATCAATTACTATAATAATCTATAATTTCCAATTTTTTAGATTTTAAAAAATGGAATTAATGTGAAGCAATTTCAACACAGAATATTTTTAGAGATGATTCTGATTATTGAGAGACAGTTTGATAAAAAGAAAAAATATTGAAATAATCATATTTTGAAGGGCAGAATGATTCAGCTCTCTTGGTTCAGAATTTTATTTTCTTAGATGGGATATATTTACTCTCAAATGCTGATAAATTGATTAGTAAATTAATTATCAATGACATTTTAATCTGTAATTTGAGACATGATTATATTTCATGTCTTTGAAATCATCAATTGATTAATTTAATAAAATTTAACATGGGATTACATAACACAACTAATATCATTATTTATTATTTCAGAAGTTTTCTTTAGCCAGGTATGAAAGAATTGGAAAGCTTTGTACAACAGTTTTCCAAATACAATATTTTGTGAGAATTTTTCTTTATTTCAAATATTGAACTCCAGGCATATTTCTAATACACCAAATCTATATATTTGAATTATCTTTATTCTGTACTACTATTTTTGCATCCTCTAGTACAACTTTTCAGAAGCTTAAAAACTATATTTAAAAAATTTATAAAATCAATATTAACATTAAACATTATTTTTAATTTAAAATANAAAAAATGAAGCTGTCATTTAATATATTAATTAATAATTATTTAAATAATTTAATTTATAGATTAATTATTCAATTATGTTAATAGTATTTTTTTTTAGTTTTAAGCTTTTTAATATAGATGATTTTTCCTTTTTCCTAGAAAATTAATATTTATTTGTCTAAGTACCTTTAAGAACTGATAAGCATAAGATAATTATTGTGGTCAGAAGTTATTGTTCACTATTACTAATTTTTTTTAAATTTATAAAGCAATTGAGTACTTGTGAATAAAAGGTTATTTGTTGAACAATTGCTTGTTTTTAAAATCTTATTTTATTTATTGACTTAAAGTTTTCTAATTAAATAGTAAATTATTCACCATTTTTAAAAATTAAAATAATTTATCACCAAATAAAATAAAGGAAATTTTATTTCTTTGACAATAGGTCAAAAACAGATGACATTGTTAGGTAAATTATTCAAAGGCTTTAATAATAGATACATTTGTCTTTCTAATAAGCTAAGATTAATTTTTCTCAAATCTGCTATATTTACTGATGGCAATGTAAATGTATTTGAAGTGGATAATTGGAGTTTATGTTTTATACACTTATATTGTTTGGTTTTTAATACATTAAGATATATTACTTATCCATTATAAATTTTTAAGTACCTTAATGTGTTTTTCTAGGCAGTTGGAGAGCCACCGCTTTTCTTAGCATCATCTGTATTTTTTGCTATAAGAAGTGCTATTAAAGCTGCTCGACAGGATGCTGGTCTTAAAGAATACTTCAGGCTGGATTCCCCTGCCACTGCAGCCAAGATCAGAATGACATGTTCTGATGAAATAACAGCAAAAGTAAGTGTAGTTTTTTATTTTTTTCCTATATCTATATTCTTCTCAAAGGGCTATGGAAGAGGGACTAAAACCTGTTCTAAATATCTACAATTATGTGAGGGTTATTTCTCAGTGTACAAGAAACAAACTACAGTTTTGCTTTAAGAATTTATTCTAACAGTCTGATTAATAAATTAATTGAATAAAATGAGTCTGATTGAAGTGGAATGTGTACATACTTTTAAGGATTGAATTTGTCATTTATTGTACTATAGCTGACAAGTGGATAGTTTTCTTTTTTTCTTTTTCTTTTTTTTTCATTTCTTATCACTTCTTGTATTCAGGAGGTGTCTGAGTGTTCTGCTGTGATATTTTTATTAACTAAGTTCATAAGTTATTACCATGGGGAATCAGTTGCTTTTTTCTCTTTCCCGACTCTTTTAAATATAGATCATACTCTCAGCAAGTCGAGTTGGAGGAGATGGGGCTTTTGAGCTGAATTATGATACTCCTATTTAATTTATCATTTAAATTTTAAATCAGATTTAGATTCTTAGTTCAAAAAGTCTTCTTTAATACCAAAGTGTGCCCTGTCAATGCTTACCTTATGTCTACTCCAATATCCCCCCTCCCTTTTTTGTATCCTCCATAAAATTCCTGACTTTTTTAAGATGAGTTTATACTTAACAAATCTGATATTCTGAGCCTACTGAGAATTTCATAAGGCGATGTCTACTAGTCCCAAAAATAATGTCTACTAGGGTAGAATACGGTTTACTATGGTAAGGCTGGGTAGGGTACATATGAATAGTAGACAAGGTTAGAAAAAGATTTAGGTATTTGTGTAGAACTGAGTAGACTTGATACAATAGGTGCAACAGCGGTGGGAAAGAGTAGAGTAAGATAGACTTGGTTAGTGTAGTTAAAACCCATTAAACAGGTGCTTGTACTTTGTGTAAATCACATCTGCCCAGATTTATTGACAGATTGATGACTTCCTTGAGAACACTGTTTCTCCTTAATTTAAATGAATTATAATCTTTACTTTTCTTAAAATTTTCAACAAAAGTTTTATCTACTAATCAATTAACTATTCTGGTATTTATCAGTGCCAATAAAATTAAATTAATTAATTAAATTGAGAAGGGCTTTAATTTATGAATTCTAAGTAAAAAAATTATATGAACAAATTATTGTAGGATATAAAGGTTCTTTGTTTCACCACTAATGAAACTGTAATTACATACACCTGCAGTCAAATAAGCCTTTAATAATTCAAAATATAATAAACTGGTAAATATTAAAATGAAAAAAGCTGAGATAGAAACCACCAATATTAAAAACATAATCCTTATGTGTGTAACATATTTTTCATGATAATTTATCTCATAAAACCTGTTACCAAATTTAAAAATTCATTTGTTTATTTTTTTTTGTGAACATATTGACAAACCAACTATCCTTGCACTTAACATACCTTCTTCTGTATCAAATCTTTATTTATACAGAAAACAAGATCTATCAATAATGAACAAGGAAACTTGATTCACATAAGAGTGGAAATACTGCAGTTGGTAATAAACCAACTTTTTTTTTTTTTTAAATACACCTTTTTTTAAATTTGTATTTTTTTTTTGGATCTAACTTGACCGAACCCCAGCTAAAATCATCTAATAATGCAGTTGGTAATGATTAATGACAAATAATGATCAGAAATTATGCAAGAAAGCTGATTTGTATGGCAACAGTTATATATTTATTTGAACTACCTCTCTTCCTGCTTTACTTACATCAACATTTATTTTGCAAGGTACTACTTTTGTGTAAATGTCGGTCTTGGTAGTTGAAGAATTAAAAACTAATTTGTAACCCAAATAGTTTTTATTTTGGCCTGAATTTCAGGGCTGAATATAAAAAAGAAAAAAAAAATAATAAAGAAACATGTCTGTATTTCATATTCTAACAAAGAAAAAGTATATGAAAATATAAAACTGTGTGTAATTGACTATACAAAATACATAAAAACTGGATACTGAACATATTAGAGTGAAAAAATTATTTATAATATTCTGAGAGTAATATACCAAATAGGATGATGGGGAGCGAGACTCATACTCAACAGTGTCTACAATTGGTCAGTTTTTAAAAATTTTTTTTGACCGTTTTAAAAGGTTTTGGAGGGGAACGGGAAATGGATGTGGAGGTGGGGTAAGGAAAAGAGGGATTAAATTAAATGGCTGGAGATTCATGGAAATAGCACTACAGGGAAGGTGGAGAGAAAAACAATGCTATGAAGTGGTCTTATGGTGATTTTTGTTTTAAGATGTGAAATTACAAATTTTTTGTTACAAATTAGTTTATAATTCTTCAACTATCAAGACCAAATTTCTGATAATCCTCTCTTCGCATTTCATCATACTGATTTTGCCCAAATCTCCAAGAACTCCTCAGCTTACCACTTAATGAAAATATTTTGAATTTCATTAAATTTTCAAGCAATGTGAGCTGTAGAACTTGGTTTACCCTATGGACATTTGTGTTATATTATATTTATTAAACTATTTAATAAAAATCGATTCATGATTTTATAAGTTAATAATAAAGAGGCATTTTTGTTTCAGATTCCTGATCCAAAATACGAATATGTGCCATGGAATGTTGAACTTTGATTCTAAATGAAAATTATTTTTATTAATATTTTTTGTCTTTAAGGTGCTTTCTATTTTTTTTTTTAAATTGGAAACATAAACAATGATTACCTACTAATTGTTAATATATATTTTATTTTTCAAATATACTTTCAAATAGACTTATTTATTTCCTTCACAACGTAATACTCTCTTATATTATGAAAACAAAATTTCCTTTAATGGTAATAGATGTGGTGAAAAAAAATTCCTTGATTATGAGGTTCTTTAAATCATTAAATGTATCAATTAAACACAGGGTGTTCATTTTAAGACGACTCAAATGAATTTCCTGCTTTAACGGTTGAACTGAGCAAAAAATGCAAGAGGAAAAATTGGTAGTCCATCACCTCTAGTTTCAGAATGTGTGTCTTGTTCTTAGATTACTGTAGGTATACACCTAGAACGTATACACAATGAACGCACTTCCAAAAGTTGGGGTTTGCAGATAAACCCCAATTTTACATAGGCAGTCTTTAAACTGTCTTGCTTTAGTATCAAATATCAAATGTCTTGCTTTAAAACTTTTTTGCTTTAATATCAGTCTTTAAAGCCAAAATGTTATAAAAAGAATCTATCAAAACCTGCTGTTCAATAAATTAAAAAATAAAGATGCTTGCTCATTTCAATATCTGCAATTGTCATATTTTAAATTTTTTAAACTTATTATTGAGATGTTGAAGCACAAGACAGGTCATTTTTTCATCCCCTTTCTATTGACAATATTGCCAAGGCAGTTTTCCAGGGATGTTTTGAGCAATAATCAAATATTATTAGCTTCAGATGTCCACAAGCTTTGACTGATAGACTAAAAATGTTTATATTTTATTTAATAATGATTTTCTAAAAA
>KZ807684.1:104499-124854 GCA_000696205.2 Oncopeltus fasciatus | reverse complement strand
CCCCCCAAAAAAAAAAAAAAGTTCTTGGACTTCCTTCCCAAGAATGGTTGAAAATACGGTTTATTTTTTACATACAATAAAAATATTGTGTGTTATTTTGTATTTAACTGCTGCAGGCAGAGGATGATACAGGAGATATATGAAAACAAATTAATTTTTATAGAACATGTTGGTGGGCCTACAGTCTCTTCCTCTACCCTCTCTGTCCTTGACTTGAAAGATTATTTTACTCTCTGGCACTTATGTCTGTCTTTAATTATACAAGTAAATTTTTAGTTATACATATAAAATGTTCACTAAATATTACTTTTAAATGAAGACTAGGGATCAAAAACATGAAAAAATTCAATGAAACTTTTATGAGATGCAATTAACTAAATGCTTCCAAAGGGGATTATAAGAAAAGATAAGATGGAACTTAAGTTAAATAAATAATGCTTCCAATAGCTCCAAAATATTTGCTGGGTTAAAACACATTGTTTGTACTAAACTTGTAACTTCAAAAGTAATAAAGATGAGGGAGCTCGAATTATACCTTATATTCATTTGGATAGTACAGTGAATAATTTAATAAGACAATCAACTGAATTTTTCAGGACTCCTCAACTACACTCAACACATTGTTAAGCAACAAAAAAAGGTGAAAGCACTATGTCTAACTCAATATAAAAAAGTATAGTGGTTTGCTGTGAGAGAAAGAGAGTCAGGTACATGACTGTCGTGGTGGTGGGCTGCAAGTGTGTGTTGGAGGGATCGGAGGCCAGCACTGGATATATCAGCCAAGCCAGCCCCTCTGATCCTAATAATATTTTCCATTATGACTATTGGTTTATGGGTTAAAAATTTTTGAGGTCAGATAAGGCTAAAACAAGAGTAACAGTTAATCCCCGGATCATATCAGAAGAAACCAAGAATCTATATCTTCACACAACAATTATAGTGACTTATAAGCAGCAAATATTTCACACTCTCTGGAAGCCAGATCCATATCTAAGGTTTACCCAAGCTGAAGCTATTTTTACAAATACCAGAATGTCACACAACACATATCTCTTTTAGACATCTGTGTTAACCCAAGTAACAGATATCACAAAAAAATCCTGGCAACTTCAATGAGATCTTAGAGCAATGGCTGATCAATATCTATAGGGATAAAAAAAGAAGATAACTACAATACTCTGAGAAACATATATTGGAAAATAAAAGCCATCATGACTATTAAGGAGCATTTACCAACAGGCAACAAAACAACATATAGCCAGAAAATATGACAAGTTAATTCTTAAGGTTAAAAAAATTAAATGTACAACATAATAATGGACATTATTCAGCAGAGGCAAGTTGTGGTGAACTCTTAAGGAGGCTAAAACATCTACCAATATAAATAGAGAAATTAAAGCAGGACACAGATACATCATGGGCTAGAAAATACAGCAAAAGGGATCCGACAAAGTCTAAATTTCCTCGTATCATTCAGTTAGAAAAACTATTAATGAGAACTGTTCAAGGTTTTTTGAAGCATCAATAATGTGCAAATAGCACATTTAGCCCCTAGGCTAAAGAGGAATCATAAAAGAAAAATGAATAATTAAACTCTGTAAATTGACCATAACGGCAGGCAAGGCCACTACTTCTAAATACTTTTAATATAAATTATCACTTATACAAAAAGTATTTAGAAGAAATGCCTGTATCAATACAGAAACTTCTTTCAGATTACTTATGGCAAGGCCACTGATTTTTCCAAATACTTTTTATATAAGTTATCAATTATATAAAAAGCATTAGGAAGAAATGCCTGTATCAATATAAAATTAATACACAAGGGAAGTAACCCATGAACATGATTTAGGTCTCTGGGGAGAATTCAAACAGCAGTAGTTGAGGAGTAAGAGCAAATTTCTTGGGTCATCGCAACTGTTTGGTTGTTATAGAACAGACACACACAGTCAACCAAGAAACCAGAATTGAGTTTAGAGGGAAATTAAAAGAACAAACAGAACATTACTGAGTCATATTACACCACAAATACTTCTGAAATCCGAATGAATTCCATAACATAACAAAATTGCAACCCTAAATAAATTCCCACAAAAGTATGACTTTTCTGCATAAAAAAACAGAAATAATGGGTTGACCAGTGACTGCAATGACGAGGGGACTAGTGCCTTAAAAGTACAACATTGCAAAAGATTTTCACAAAATGATTGCTAAGGGAATCTATACCTTGGAATGACTGCTACAAGTGGTAGGGATTCACTGAGAAAGAATGACTAGTGGGAGATAATAGGCAACAAACTACCAGATCGGTATGCTGCCACCAGCTTAAGAGATTTAGCCAATGAAAAACATAAAAAAAAAAACATCTGAAGCTGAATATAAACAGGCCTATCACCAATGTCCTAATATCAGAATAAGATAATCTCAAAAGAGCAGCCTGGGTTTAGCATATTTGAATTCATAAAAATGGTTTAGGGTCTATGAAATTCATCAATCATATTCACATTGATATATTGGCAAAATGATGGAGTTCTAAGAGAGTACCCCTACTGTTTTGCCAATACTCTCATTGTATCTAACATTCATATGAACACAAGAAACTTCTTTAGAATTTGCTCCTCTTGATAAAAAAATATGTTTACATCCTGCCCAATAAGCTTTAAGGGTATCTAAAATAGAGATAATAGGATACCAGTTTAATGATATAGGTTAGTCCTCTTGCCTGATAAATTTAAAATTATAATAGCAGTAAAAAAACATTAACTATGTTGATTCTTTGGAATGGTAAGTGTATATTATAAGAATGTGTCTACCTACAGCAGCTGGAACCAAAAGCCATTCAGCAATAACTATTATAGGAATGAGTAATAACAATAACCATAGCTTCAACCCTATCCCCTATCTAGGGAAATATGGCAGTCCCCATCTCTCCTTTCTCTTTTCTACTGCTACCTACATGTCCTAAATAAATGTAAATATGTTTTTTATTGTTTGTACTTTGTTCATCTTTCTCTCTTTTCTCCCTACTGGAAAAGTGGATCAGTGTCCTTCTTTTTATCACACAGAATTAAATGAGGATACTCTTTTCACTCTGCTGGGATTAGCAGGTTAGCATCCTTTCCTTCACCTCAGTAGTTCAAGTAAGGCGACCTCTTCCTCTCTAGGATAAGTGGGTTGCCTCCACATCTCATTCTTGAGGTTAGCAAGGAGTGATTCCTATTCTACTGGACTGAACGGGAAAAGCATGAATACCTTTCTCCTTAATCCTATAACACACACACTCCACTACTACCCAAAATAAGTAAGATGATAAAGATAATGAATTTGGCAAGCAAGTTGGTCAGATATGAACAAAGTTATTTCCTGAATAGTCACAATTGACGGCCATTAGTTTTTTTTTTTTTTTTTTAACTTTGATAAACTAGATAGAGCAATTTTTAAGAAAAGCAATGTTAAAAGGACACTGTCCTTTGGAATATCACAGCAAACTGCTTAATTTTATTTATTGTCTTGTATAGCGTTGGAATTGATTAACTTAGCACAGAAAGATTTATCTTTAATCTGCAAAGTAAAATAAAAAAAATAGTCAATAAACACCCAATTTCCTTTTGTAATAAAAAAAAAAAATTGGTTAACTATAAGTATATAATGTATTCTATAATATAAGCACCATTAGGGATTACTGAGAAAAGTTAAATACATCTGATAGAAAAAACATATGCAATTGAAATACTTCAAGATATGCATAAATAATATGAAAACAACATTTTATATTAACTAAGAGACTAAGCAACTTTACACTATGAAGCTGATATTTTTAATTAAATAATAAAAATGTAATAAATAAATAATTATTATGATGAGGGTAATGTAAACTAGCTTATCAGTTGGTATGAATGAAATTGTTCTAGTAATTTCAATATGCTACCTATGAGTTAATTTGCAATTAATAAAAACCGGATTGAAATAAATGCAAAAACAGTTGCTATCAGTTTTGGAACACAACAGCATTGAGGAATAGCAATAATGAGATGCTTAGATAAAGAGGATTTTACAATAAGGTACACTTGTTTGACTAGTTATGAAAACATATTTTATTATAAAATATTAACTTAAATCAAAACTAAGACAAATGGACTGTTTCAGAAAACAATTCATTGAAAAATGAATACCCTTAAGAATATATTTTCAGAGCCATGAAAGTATAAACATTTTAAAATTTAACTGTAGACAAAGAATAGAGCTTTATTTTAAAGCTAACAAATCATTCAAAATAAGACTAAATTACCAATTCATTAATCATTAAATGATGCCAATGATGGCAGATTTTCTTTTTAAATTATCAAAATTGTAGCATTTGATGCACTAAATAAGCCTCTATTCAATATTTCATATGCATTAGAAGCCCAACCATTTTGTGAGACGACTGGTAAGCTTTTCTACATAATATGCAATATTAACTTGATAAATAATAGACAAGCGTGAACATTTTTTTTCTTTTCAATAGAATATGCAATTTATATAATTTTAAATTATGTATAACATAAGTATTGGGTTACTTTAAGGGAATAACATAAAAAATTCTTAGAAACTTCTGATATATTTGTGATCGACATTTTCTAATATTTGGATCAACAGAAAAATCATCATTTAGCTAAATTGAAATTGAAAGGAGGGAAAAAACATCATCTTCCATAAATATTATTTTTTTGTGGTATTTAATCCTACATAAATTTTAACAATTTTTAGTGTAAGGGAACAGAATAAAAAATCTAACTGTCTCAGCCAGGACCTGGCTGGGACAGTTAGATTTCTTATTCTGTTCCCTTACACTAAAAATTATTATTATATTCCTTTTCATTCCATTATCAAATGAGGTAGAGAAGGCTAGAGAACAAGAAAGCTATTTTTATAGTCTCTCAATAAAAAACAATCTCTATTAAACTAATTTAATCAAGTACATTGATGTTACAATGTTTTTAGAAAAATAGTAATGCAAAATCCAAGATAATAATAATAAAAATATTTATAAATTATATTTCTGAGGTTGGCTCTGTCAGAAAGTTGTTTTTTGTTGAGTTTTCACACATATTGTGATGGCTTCTTCAGGGCTGAATGGATAATGAATGGCTCATTATATTTCAGCCCTGAAGTTGCCATCACAAGATGAACGAAAGGTTGGTGAAAAAAAAACACTTTTCGACACCATTAAGCCCAGATGATTTTATGAATATTTCGGCTGACCGTGGATGCCTATGTGAACAATAATAATATTATTTACTATGCTTCTTCAGTTATAGAATAAGCTGAAGACTAAGAATTTCCTTATAGTTTCTTAATATCATTAATTGCAAATATATCACCAAAAGAAGTTGTGTATCACATAAACATTTGTTAGTTTAAGGAGGTTTTTTCACTACATTGTAAAAGTAAGGTTTACTAAATTATATGTAGAAACATTTCAATTAACTTACATCCAAGTAAACTGCACATAAAATAAATTTTTCATATAGCTAGTAACTTGTCTATTTAGTTAGAGCCTGAAATTTAACCTCAATCCAGCCATAAAAGTTTTATTAAGTTTTAAAATACTAATATTGAACTAGCGTGTAAGAGTAATGAATAAGAGTTCTTAATCATGTGATTTTTAAATTTATTACACAAATTCATGCCAGTGATTCACTTATATTGTTGTGTATATGAAATACTGCAAGTGAAATAATTTTTTAGTAAAAGTAAAGCCTATTAAAAAAAAAAAATACCTTAACATTGTCCTATGTAACTAAGCTATGTAGCTATCTTATTTATTGTAATATAAAATTTAATTTTTTATTCTCTTTAGTCAATAGTAAGAATTGTTGCCCTTTAGATATACAACCATAAAAATGTCCAGTTCTTAATATACACAGCTTGTTTCGTGTGGTTCAAGCAGATAAAATATTTTTTATTATTATTTAGTCTTAATTGACTAAAACCTCTCCACACCCAGTATATTCTAAGCTTGATTTTATCCTAGAAAAACAAGATGTGATGGACCATTTATAATTCAACTATTTTAAATTGGCACTTCAGTATTGTAGTACGCCATTTATTTGCATTTTTTTTTTCTTCATTTTAATATTAAGCGTTATTGCTTCTTCATACAATTTTTAATTTCAAATTTTCCTTCACTTGTTGCTATTTAGCCCCCGTCTTCTATCAGCCAATGACAGCATTTTTAATTTTAGAAAGAAGCTCAAATACATACATGCTAATACATGTCTTTCATCTTTTATTTGATGATACTGCAACCAAAAAGGGGTAATGCCAGTAATGTCTTAATTTGAAATATGTTTTGTGATTATGAGGTCTATGCAAGTGTGTTAATTATTTATACATATATATATATTTAAACACACATGCACAGACCTTATAGGCCTCCTGTGCTAACCGTATTTGTGTACACACACCCACACACAAGCACGCGTTAGAAGAGGAGGCCTTTGAGGTCTATGCATGTGTATTAATAATATATATTTAAACACTCACTTAAAGTACATTTCAAATTAAGACATAATTGGCATAAAACCCAGAATGTTATGTTCAATAAGACTGCTCAAAAAAAAGAGTAGCTAACAGGAAAGATCAGTTGATTGATTAAGTCAATCCAGGGCACCTGTGTTATTGAATATTGATAAATTAATTTAACAAAAATGTACATATATTTTGGAAAAAAAATGGCAAGCAACGTGAAGTACTCATGGTTTTTTTTTTTNTTTTTTTTTTTTTTTTTTTTTTTTTTTTTTTTTTTTTTTTTTTTTTTTTTTTTAATAATAGAAATGAGTCTTACTAATGGCAAGTCATTCAGTTTTGTAGTAATAATGTGTAAACAGACCATCTACTACAAACCTAAGTTCTTGAATAATAGAGAGGGAAAGGCAGAAGCATAAAAGACAGTCAATCATAATTTACACAGAGCATAAAAGTATCTTGATCAGAGATAAGAAGCATTAATCATTGTTAAATGTATTTGTTCTTTTACACTGTTAATTAAATAGCATAAAATTATAACCTATAATTACAACATAATTGTGTTGTGAGAATTAAACCTTTAGAAACAAATTGCTATTAACATCATGGCAAAGGGTCCTGCCAGCCATCTCACAGTAACCATTGGGCTTCAGAACAAGAGATACAGTCAACAACTGTAGATTTAAATTATACAAGTAAATACACACACTGGTAAAAAAAAATTCTTTACCTAAATTTTTTTAGTAATTTTGAATAGTTACAAATAAGCAAGTTTTGATAAATAAAGTCAAATCATGCAGAATAACAATTAAGTAGCATGCATTAAAAGATAATAATTAATAAATATGGTTCAAATTTCTGCAAGCAAAATTTAAATGAAACGGTTTCCTCATCCAAATCACTTATTTAAACACAATTTATTTTTACAATATACAAATTACTATCTGGCTCATTTGAGAAAAATTAAAAATTAAGACAATATGAATTCTCTCCAAAAAATGGTTTATTTTCTTTAAAGTTATCATGTGGTCATTTATCAGTAAAGTCATTAATGAATTGTTAAAATAATATTCTACAAAAGTTGTGTTCAAGTCTGTTTTAATTACAAAGGAAGGATCAGCACAACACGGTACAGAGGGATACAAAAACACACAGTGGTAGGGCGTCTCTGAGGAACATCAAAACACATACGTCCATATAACATCTACTTTTAGAAGGAATGCCTTAAATTTTACAGAGCATAATCTGACAAGAGGAAAGCATCATATTTATTAAAATTATTTACTTCCTCCTTGACAGACATTTGTAGGGCCTTGCACAATTTTATATTGGGTTCTAGTATATAGAAACTAGTACTCTTGCTCAAAATATAGTGCAAGTTTAAAATAATACATGATTTTCACCTCCCAAAATAACTAAAACTAGGTGAATTTTTTTTAAACTGTAAAAAATAAGAAAAGCAATTATGCTAGGTATGTGATTCGACAGGTCTCTCACATTTAACAAACCCTTTATGCCTGTTATACTCTTCATTTACATAAACAAATTAATGTAGCAACACAGAAATCTAATGGTGCATGAAAACAAAAATCATAACATAAAGTTACATAACTAATTCCTTCTGAATGATTAAAAATATTCAACATACCGAAGCATTTAGATATATTGGTTTGTTTGTCAATGAAGACTTTGGCCGATATTACAGTGCCATACGGTTGGAACTCTCTTATAAGGTCAGCGTCAGTGAACTCTTGAGGGAGGTGATATATGAACAGATTGGCTCCCTCCGGGCCCTCTATTTGCTTCTTGGGGGGCCTGTACGACACTAGAACACCCAGCACATCATTCTTACAGGATACCAAAATTAATATGGATGACTTCCATTTATTAAACATATATTTAAAGAGGTGTTGTACCCTTGGTATCTTAAGTGTGTGGATAGGTATTATCATATTTTTTAAATTAATTGAAAAAAGATTAATCGCTAGGAAATTAAAAATTGAGTATGAGGAATATAAAAATGAATGGGCTGGGTAATTGGTAAATTTATTATTACTTTCTTCATTGCAACAGCAAAAAAATGACTAAATGTTTCATTTGTTAGATATATTATATCAAACAAGTATTACCTATTAATAAAGTTAATAATGCACTGTTATTAAATAACNCACACATCTAATCGATAATTCAAACTATTAAGTAAAACAATACTCAGTCTATTTTCAAGTCCATGCTGTCAGTCATTTGTAGTGGACATATTTTTTGGTTAATGAATTATCTAAAAGTAAATAATTATATAATAATAAAAGGCACCAAGAGTACAAATTAAAATAATTAGAAAAAATAAAAAGAATAGTCATACAAAATAAAAAGAATATATTAGGCATTAAAAGAAGTATATTTAATGCTACTGTTTACTGTTTGTTTTTCTCTTTATGAATCTGATCTACAAAGGCTTACCAGTATATTACTTTATTGTTATTAAAATTAACAAAAGCTTAAAAGCAAATGTACAACACTTCAATGACTCATAATTACATAATTATAGTAATATATACAATAATCATACACATAATACAAAATTTTAAAATCTGCCGATTAATTATTTTGTATGAATTCTAAATGGAATTAAAATAGAAAGTGAATTTATGACTTCATTTTTAAATTTGAAAAGCTAAATTTGAATATTATAACAAAAAGTGTTTTAAAGAAAAGCTGATTTTATGAGATTATAAGTTCAAAATAAATCTGATGAAAGATTTATAATGGTCTTCTTTATGAAGATGTGTTAAGATATAAGACAAGGTAAAATAAAATATGATGCTATATAATTTTAAAATCATTCTTTTAATTTGAAGCATAGTTGTCATATTATTGTGTAAGGGTGGGGCAATACCACTTTCAGCTTTTTTTAATCAAATACATTTTTAATCCATAGACAAGTATTTTGAATAAACTTATTAAGAGTGTATTATTTTTATAGATTTTTCTTGTTTATAGTATTATCTAATAGTGAATCTTTTTTATCTATTTTGTCTATCTATTATCTATTATAATCTTTACTGGAACATAATTTTGTGTTTCCCTCACCTAGGTTTGAGTTTCATTTATTTCAATCTGACATATAATTTCAGGCAATTTAAATTATTTTATACAAACTCAGCATCATACTGTAATGTACACCTGGAAGTCAAGGAGAACAAAATTAAGAAAAATCTAAGCATGTTGACATATTTGAAGGCAAGTTAATTTTTTTTGTTAAATAATGTGCAGCATTCATATTGTTTAAAGTTATAAGTAGAAATTAATAATTCAACCATTTCACAAAACAACCTCAATTTCTGTCTACTTGGAAGAATAAAAAAGTATTTTTTGAAGATGTCATTTTTTATACTGATTTTACAATAATCCTGCTAATTTGTGTATTTAAAAAACAAAAAATAATTTAAAAAAAATATTAATTTCCTGTAATTCATTTAACCTTCTGCCAAGTGATACCAATCTTGAAGCAATTCAAAAAAATATTAAGTAATAAAATAATTTAGGGCCAGTTAATAATGCAGTAATTTATCTTGAAAAATTCTAAGAAGGAACTAAACTCATGCCCCAACTGCCAATGAAGATGTATATATAAAATTACCAATCATCTCCAGGGAGAATGTCTAGTTGGAATGCCTTGTCTATGTCTGAACCAAAGTAGGATGATAAACCCCAAACAATCAATGAGAACAATAAAGAAACCACCTGCTAAATGCTACAGTGGGGGTATTATATTAAGTAGCAAATAGTAATTATCAAGTGAAAATATAAACAAGAAAACTTTAGGTCTAGTTGACATTTTCAGAAATTACTTCTCTATTACTTTCTTAAATATATAAACAGCAATTTTAGTTGCTTCATCTTAGTGATTGAGTTATTATTTGATTCAAGCTAAATATGAACATTCACTGGAAACTTTAGTACCAGCTCAAGTGAATTGAGTGAATTGACTCTATAAACTTAGAGAGCATTTTAAAAATAAAGTTTAACTTCTAAATATAAAAACAATACTTAATTATTCAAATAATGAACATGATTTCCTTATCTGATTTTTGTAAAAACAATATCACATATGAACTTCTAATGCTCCAATTATTTGTATTTATTATTTATAGAGATATTCTAAATGAGACTAATCCAAAAAGGAAAGAGAGGTTGGAATGAAAGGTATTCAACTACTTATAAAACTGAAACAAGAGTTCTATTGAGGCAGTTTGAAATGTATTGATTGGGTTTACATCAAAAACCTCATCAAATTATCCTATTGGACTCTTGTAAACTGCTATTAATTTTAAGGCTTATTGTGAAATTTATTATTACAAAAAATTATTTTATTTATGGAATTTTGTATTAAATTAAATATTCTAATCATGAAACTTAATCATTGTTCTACTGTTACAAATAAGAATTCTATAAAAATATTTAAGGCATTCAAATGTTACACCAATTTTGGTTTAAATAATCTAATAGATTAAGGATAGGTAGAAAAGACTGTGGAAAGACGTCACAAGGAAAGAGAAGAGGTAAGACAAGAGTTATTTAATAAAATTTTGAATCTGTCAGAAGCCAAAATTCAGTCATTTAATGGCTGTGGAGCCTGTACAAGTTATAAGGAGTAGAGTTGTGAGCTGTCAGAAGTTGAATAACAAATACTAGATATGATAATTCTCTAATTCCTATCCTAGCTTCCTCCAAGACCCTTAGGTGTAGTTGATTGGGAGGGAAAAAAAGTAAATAAATAAAATTTCTACTTTTTGAATTTGGAAATTTATTTTAATCACTGAATAAAGAGGGAATTCAATTAGTAAAGAACAGTTAAAATAGGCGTGGTGGTGTCTTCAATCCATCAATCAAACTATTGGATTTAAAAAAATAAGGAAATTTGACTGGTCTAAGCTAGAATTTTCTTCAATAAATTTTTCAAAAAAAAAAAAAAATTCTAATACTAACTAACAAATCTAATATCACACATCTAATCGATAATTCAAACTATTAAGTAAAACAATACTCAGTCTATTTTCAAGTCCATGCTGTCAGTCATTTGTAGTGGACATATTTTTTGGTTAATGAATTATCTAAAAGTAAATAATTATATAATAATAAAAGGCACCAAGAGTACAAATTAAAATAATTAGAAAAAATAAAAAGAATAGTCATACAAAATAAAAAGAATATATTAGGCATTAAAAGAAGTATATTTAATGCTACTGTTTACTGTTTGTTTTTCTCTTTATGAATCTGATCTACAAAGGCTTACCAGTATATTACTTTATTGTTATTAAAATTAACAAAAGCTTAAAAGCAAATGTACAACACTTCATGATGTCAGGCTAGTCTATTTTTCTTTTAAATATGATAAATATGCATGCTACAGAGANTATATATATATATAAAGATATGTATGGCATGCTTTACTCAGATCTTGAATCATACGACACCCGCAATACTGACGTCAAGAATAAAAACAAACCAAATTCAGAGAAAAAAATTGAAAAAAAAAACAGGCTTGGGAAATGGTTTTTGAAGGTACATGTGACTATGACTGGCAATGAAGAATATGGCAATTATAGTTATCAACTTTGAGCCAAAGGAAAGACTAAGAATTTCATCTGAAAAAGAAAAAAAAAGTTCTCTTCTTGAATTTTATTTTTAAGTTCCTTAGAGGAAGCACATTTTTTAGGCCACAACTTTCAACTTCTAATCAAAAGTTTGAAAACAAGTGAATAAAAATCTAAAATTTTACTAATTTTTAGTGCAAGGAAACAGAATAAAAAATCTAACTGTCACAGCCAGGACACGAACCTGGATCTCCTGCTATCTGGGCCGGTGCATTTACCAATTATGCTACCGGGACCAGTCTGATAAGTTATTAAATTCCCCGCACTAGTGTCGAATGTCCAATCTCTGAGGCTGACGAATATATCGTCTTATGCTCGGAGGAGCTGACATTGTCAAGCTGTTTAAATGA
Organism: Oncopeltus fasciatus; assembly: GCA_000696205.2. Classification (NCBI taxonomy): domain Eukaryota; kingdom Metazoa; phylum Arthropoda; class Insecta; order Hemiptera; family Lygaeidae; genus Oncopeltus; species Oncopeltus fasciatus. The sequence goes on along the minus strand of KZ807684.1, from coordinate 112,337 downwards.
CTCTCATTATTTGCTGGCTGGGACAGTTAGATTTTTTATTCTGTTCCCTTGCACTAAAAATTAGTAAAATTTACGTGGGATTAAATACCACAAAAAAATAATATTCAAAAAATTAATTAATTTAAAAAAAGTAAATAACGAGAGTCATTTAAACAGCTTGACAATGTCAGCTCCTCCGAGCATAAGACGATATATTCGTCGGCCTCGGAGGTTGGACTTTCGACACTAGTGCGGGGAATTAAATAACTTATCAGACTGGTCCCGGTAGCATAATTGGTAAATGCACCGGCCCCCCAGATAGCAGGAGATCCAGGTTCGAGTCCTGGCTGTGACAGAATTTTTATTCTGTTCCCTTGCACTAAAAATTAGTAAAATTTATGTGGGATTAAATACCAAAAAAAATTATATTTATAAAAATCTAAAATATTTGGGCAATAGTTTGAATTTTATTAAGGAAATTATGAGTCATTAACATTTTATTATTTTGCAAAGGCTATTCTCAATACAATGAAAATAAAGAAATAAGACTGCCATTTATTTCAACAAGCCTTTTTTAGGAAAATTTTAGTTACTAAATCATTCTTAATCATTTTACAGTTGTGATGATTCATGTTTTTTTGTTAGAAAGAAAACTGTGTAAGATGATGTCACTATCATTAGTTACTTCATCAGGGGCAAACTCATTAAAGCAATAAATTTTTTATTGGATAAAACTTTGATTTAATGAAAATAAAATGTAATAAATAATTTAATGAAATAAAAGTTTTGATTAAAAATTACCTTTGCACTGAGAACTAATTTTATCATATATGTATGATAGAATAAGTTTTATATATATATATATAACTAATTTTTTGGTATAAAATCATATTTTCTAAAATGAATAGAATTGTAACTAAATTATATTACAAATGGTTAGAATAAGAAGACATTCTACACCATTTCTAACTAGAATTCAGCCTGTTTTATGTAATTTCATCTTTCATTATAGAACTCAAACTGATTTCTCCTGTGTGTTTATAGTTTATCTGTTTCAATCTACTGCAAGGGAGGAGAGGAAAAGCTTAAGTTTCATTCCTGGAAACTGTAGAGCAAATTTTAAAAAAAATTTTTTCTCAAACCAATACTCAACAAGAGCAACATTTTCTCTCTGAGACAGGTTTTTTTCCCCCCCATAAATATCAATAAAATGCGAAATACTACCTCTTCCCCTGATAAAAAGAAAAAAACAACTAATTTTTCAGCTTCTCATTTATTAAATATTAAATTTAAAATGCAACTAAGTACCTCGACAACAGCTCAATTTAAAAAAAATACTTGTTAATAATACTTTATACTTAAATGAGCTAATTTTCTTAATTGTGAAGTTATAGTTAACCCTCACTTTTGACTAGTTTAATTTTACTAAATAATTTCTACAATCTTCCATTAATTCATATACTTTGGTGTGTTAAGTTTTTATTACTTTTTATTACTTATTTATTATTACTTTAATAATGCAATAAAAGAAAAGCTTTTTTTTATTATTAAACCTTTAAGGTTTTAGGTAAGCTACAAGACTTAAGACTAACAGGCCCTAATGTCCCACATTATCTTTCATTAAAAACAACATACAGAGCTAAACTAAAACTAGGACTTAATAAGACTTTTAATAAGAACATTATGGGCAGTACCAAGTCCTCCCAAAGCCAATGAATTCAGCTCATTGTCCTGCGCAAAATTATTCTCTCCATTATGTCCTCAAACTTATAGTTTATACAGACATCAACAGCACTATTCTTGCACCTCTTCATATCTTGTTATGCCAGGTTGCCCAAATCCAATATATTATGTAATAAAGAGGTTTATGAAAGAGGTGTTTATGGTTTATTGTGTGTTTAATTGATATTATTTATTTATATGAAATACAATTCATCCAATCAATACCATGGATCAAGGAGAAATTACTTCCTCAGCAATGATGAAAATAGAATTTCAATGATTTATGCTTATGTATTAAAATTTCCAAGACATACCTGTTATCTAACAAAATGAGTTTTATATAATAAAACACTTAGTCTATAAAGACAAGTTATATTTATATATATATGTTTAAATTTACATTCCCATTATTCAATATATTGCTTTAAATAAGAAGTATATCTCATGAAATTCTGGTTGATGTCTAAAAGAAATGAGGTATTTTATTCTAAATTTTCTTTTCTATAAGGTTTCTTCTTCTGTAAAGTAATAAATTTATGAGTCATTACAATATAACATTAAATTAGTACATATTCTAGTTAAGAAATTTTTGTAGCATGGTCAGATAAAAAATAAATGATATAATTAACTCCTTAAGGAAAAAATTAATAGCAATTCTGATTATGCTTCAAACAGTAGCTTAGTTAGTAGCTGTGGAGATATGCAAAAAAATTAAAAAGTATTTAATATAAGTAGGCTTCAGTTTGGGCTATGCCACATTAATCATAGTAACAAAGTTTTTCTAATCATACATTCTAATCTACCTTAACTTTGAAGACAGTCATGAAACATGAGCAAAATATTTTTTTGCAACAATTAATGTGACATGGAACAAACTGGACCATTGGTAACATTCTGTAAAGAATATATAACACTGACATATCCCATATTTTTTTAGTGTTTCACTTTAATAAAATGCATCTAGTTTAATCCTATCAAATAATAATAGATACAATAATTAATATACCCTGGACCGAATTTTTGAAATTTACATAATTTCAACATTGGGATCTTTCAGTTTTTATTGTAATATTTCTACACTGCCATATATTAAACAGCTAAGGAGCCGTACAGCGGCTCAGAGCGACAGAGGTCAACTCTGTTTGCAATCAACCAGTTGAGGTAAGGAGCTCCTGAAAGTATTTATCACTGATGTCAGGTTTTATCATGTAAATTATGGGTTTTAATACATAGTAAAAATCTGACTAATTTTGTCAAAGAGTTTAAAAAAAAATTAAAATATTTAAAATAAGTTTTTATTACACTAATTAAGAGTTTATATCAATCTTCTTTTCATAAAATTTAAGGTTTTTTTTTTTAATTATTTATTTTAAGGATGGTTAGAATAAGAATATAATGNCATTAGCAGGCGCACGCTCTTTTCGTGATAAGTAAATCAAAATCTGTTTAAAATTATATTTAATAGAGAGAGAGAGAGAGAGAGAGAGAGAGAGAGAGAGAGTGAGAGAGAGAGAGGGGCAATATAAGTTCCTTAAAATAAAAAAATCGTATTCTTTTTATGTAATTTATTTATTTTATTATAGAATTAATGTTCATATATATTGTTGTTTGTGTGAGGTGTGACCTTGAAAAAATATGCTTTTAATAAAAAGAAAATAACAGAGGAGGTTTTTCATCTTTTTTTTTTTCATTCTTCTGATATCACAATTGAATAAGGACAGTTTAATAAGATATTACTTAAAAAAGTTATGTTTTCAAAGCCAAGACTTTTTTCACTAGAACTTTATTTTTAGTGTTATGCTAAAACTATAATAAATTAAGATACACATAACTGGATCAGCTTATTATTTAAATATCAGATCAGGTGTTAGATATGTACAAGAGACCAAAAGTGGAATGGTGCAAGTTCAGTATAGTTTTTTGTTGTTTTTTTCTTCTTTTTTTTTTAAATGAAGAACACATCAAGCTCAAAAATGAAGACAGTTAAACATAAAATAATATATAAGATTAAATGAATTTAAACAAATTAAAAAAAAAAAAATTATTAACTTAAAAAATAATTACCTCTGTGCAAGAAAATGAGTGAAACATAAATAAAGGAAATAATAAAAATAAAACAAAAATAAATAAAATAAATAACCTGTGGCTTTAGGTATACAGGAATACTGTTGATAGGCATCGGAGAGGGAAATAGTGGGAGGAGCATAGCCATTCAAAGAGCTGAGAGCACTCAAACTTGTTGGTCCTCCTAGTAACCAAGAAAGCAGGCAAATCACTAGACTAGAACCAAATCATTACAACTAGCTATGACTATCGACTGGCAGAGAGAACTAGTTTAAAACTTAACTTAAGAATTAAAATATAATAGGAAACACTCTCAATCAAAGTTAGTCCAAGCAATGCCCACATTGGTAGACCACATGAAAATTTGTCTCCATACAATGAGGGAATAAAGATTAAATTTTCTCTTACTACTTATATTATTATTAGTCTTTTTTGATGACTCCATTACACTATGACCAAAAACCAAATTTTCAGCCTTTAAATTTTTAAAGAGAGTAAATATACAATTGTTTTTGAAGAGGGGAAAACAGATTATGATTGGGCTGTTGAAAAGTGTGTGCCTAGTGGATATTAAACTCTTTAGCTGAAACTATATTAGAGATATAATATATGTTCAGTATTTTTCATGCTTTATAAAGCCTGAAGCACCACTGAGTCAGAGGGAATTGTAAAATATTCTGCACAAATGAAATAGACTGTTACAATTTAAAATAAAAGTAGGTCTAGTTTTAAGATAAAACTTAACTGAACTTTAGATAAACAAAGTCCTCTTTAAAAGAAGTCTTAATGGAGATGTGACAATTATGCCTGTTCTAGTCTTTAGCACTTCCCATCTCAGTCCTTTTTCTAGTTTTCAATGTTTCATCCTTACCATAATTTTCATCAAGAGATTTTCTCAGACAGTAGGGAAGGTCTTATAATACAGTCTAATCCCAGTGAACACACCATATTAACTAATCACTAATCAGTTTATTTAAATTTTAATTAGAAATCATAAATATATAACTATTTGCATTTTTAAAAGAATATCCTGTGAACTTAAATGAACTAGCACAGACATTTTGATTTTTTACGCAAAATGTAACCGAAAAGATTTCCAATTTTATTCATGTAGTAAGTGGGAAAACAAAAGTGACTTTGTTAATGCACATCTTTTTTTTTAGTTACACAAGTTACAAATTGTTATTACTTATCAGGAATTAAAATGTATGCAGTCACACAAGTTACAAGTGTTATTAAATTTTGGTCTACAAGTGTGGGCTGGCATTAAGGCGCATTTATTCGGAATTAGGAATTAATCGGAATTAAGATTTCAGACAATTGAATTAAAATACTAAAGCAAAAACAAGTACAAAATATAAAAAAAAGCAAATTTTGATCAAAGAAAAATGTTAATAATGCAATAAAGTTTTTAACAATACGGTATTTTCCTCAATTCAATTAAAAAACAAATTAACTAAATGAAAAGAAAAAAAGCTAATATTAATTTGAGCAACTGATCCTGAAGCAGCTATAAGCTAACAATCTTTTTTATTTGATTTAAGAAAGGTTGGATGAGCAAAAAAAAAAAAAAAAAAAAAATATGAGGGTTTTAGTTTTTAATTTATAGCCCCACATGGAATAAAAAAATAATAATAATTTAATTATTTATTTAATTTGTTAATGATTTACTTATCTTCCAAGTGATATAATATTTATATTAGTATTAATATAATTTAATACAAAAAGTAAAGGTAACTCAGCAGCAGCTCAAGATAAACAGAAATAACAATGAAAAATTACTACAAATAACTCTGTATATTGATACTTGCGAGGATTGTGTGAATTGGAACCTCACCTATTTTTCTTTATTCAATCAATAGCTCAAAAGGAAAATCTGATCAAAAATGGTGAATGAAAGAAATAACCACACTAGACCAGTATTAAGAGTGAATCCTAATTGTTTTAGAATGAGAGATGAAAATAAAAAATATATATTCAGATAAAGTATACAATGACTATGACTGTATGTAAGATAATATTACTGAGCAATTGGAAATTTGAATCTTATCTCTTATAATTGTTTATTACAAGATTAAATTTACACTCATTAATTTAGTAAAAAGTTGTATATTTTCTTTTATTAATCACGAGATATTTACTGTGACATATTGCACTTTGGTTTGCAAAGTATTTCAATAAAAATGCAAGTATCACTTTATTCAAATAAATATATCATGAATGATGCTACAAAAAATAAAACTTAAAATAATCTGAAAGATTATAAAATCATGCAGTTTTTGTTTCATTTACAAAACGTTAAACAATTTCATAAAATCATATGACACAGATTATATTTTTTCTAAAACAAACAAGTATATTTACCCACAAAAGGAACAATGTACTGAGTAATGGATCAGATATTAATAAAGACATGGAGCATAACAGTCTAGACTGACTGTTAAATCTAAATTTGTGTTCAGGTTCTAAAAGTATTTAACAGAAGACTGAAACCATGAAATTCCACAAATTTCTCTATACAAAAAAGTAGTAAAAATACATACTATTTTTATATGTATGAAGGTAGTAACTCTATATATATCTATATTTAATAGAGAGAGAGAGAGAGAGAGAGAGAGAGAGAGAGAGAGTGAGAGAGAGAGAGGGGCAATATACATATATTTATATTGCCTTTTAGCTATAATTACCCACATTACTTACAATTTTTACCTGAAACAAATTTGTTCTTTTTCTGAACATGAATAGTTATCTATTTAAAAATAATTATGAAATTTAGTAATTTATTAAATTAGGTGTCATCATCAACAAAGAATATAAATGCTGAAATTAAGTTATTTTTAATTCCTGAAAATTATAGGAATGTATATAAAAGGAAAAACAATTGACTAAATTGAAAATAAGTGGCCATTTTTTTTTTGAACAATTCAATAAATGCATAAGCTTTTTTTTGTATTTATCAATTAACTCAGCATTTTGCTATCCTATAGTAAATTTAGCAAACATGCTAAAGATGCAATAATCAAGAAGTATTTCATGTGTGCATCTGGTTTCAATTTTTAAAAAAACGGGTAGGGTATTGAAAATTCTACACGAAAATGCATATCCCATATTTTTTTTATAACATCGGCTTTGATGAGCTTATGAAAAAAGTCATGTTTTACATCATTTTTAGCTTTTTTCATCTGAACATTTTAATGAAATCCATTATTTCACTAAACACATTTTCTTGAAATATTGGCCTATATCTAAAATATTGTACAAAATCCTCCATAAACAACTAATTTTTCAGAAAACCTGGTCGGTAACTCACACATCTTATATATGATACAGAACAATATTTCATATGTTATAGAATTATGTAATGGCTCTGATCCTTATGAACGTTATTATAATTTATGTACTTTTTTTTCAAGCATTGCAATGTACTATTCTCCACATTTGATGATTCTTATATTTTATTTGAGCCATGGTGATCAATAGAGTTCATTATCAAGAAAAAGTACCAACAAGTTTGTTAANATATATATATATATATCCTTCTCCCTACTGACCATTCTAAGGGGTAGATTTAAATTAGCATCAATATAGCTAAACATATTGCACGTGTTATAATTGATGCAATTGAAAAACTTAACATAAAAGTTGATCTTTCTAACAAAACAAAAGTTGATTTTTTGCATTTTCAATGATATTGTTTGAAATGACATTAAATTATAAAAATAAATTCTTCAAAGAGTCATCTGCTAATTAATTCTTTCAAATAAAACAACTAACTCAATTTGGTCACACATTAATTCACTCAAGAAATGCAAAGGGAGCCAGAAAAAAAATTCTTACTACCTCAGCAATCGAACCTGGGTCTCCTACTTGCCGGGTAGGTATGCTGACCCTTACACCACCAAGGCAGGCTAGATAATCTCTCCAATTCCCCGCACTTAACTCCGAGTCTAACCCGAAAGTAAGTATATGACAAATATATCGTCTTATACTTGAAGGAGCTAACATTTTTGGCTATTTGATAGACTTTTGATTTTTCCTATATATATATATTACCATAATTTTCATCAAGAGAT
>KZ807684.1:63085-78344 GCA_000696205.2 Oncopeltus fasciatus | reverse complement strand
AAAAAAATAGAGATATTATATATATATAGAGAGAGAGAGAGAGAGCTCTCCAGAACAGCAAGGAGTGGAAAGATGCACCTAGAACGAAAGATATAGCATAGTCGGTAGTACATTACAAGTACATATTTCAGTAAATATCAGTTTTTTTGAAACTAGTTTTTTTAGTCTTAGTTGTATTGTGCTAATATAATAACATAAACCAATAAAACCAAATAATAATTTAATATATAAGAAATGCAGATTTTTCCATTTTGACAACAGATGTCTTCTCACCCTTATGATGATGGCCCAGAAGATAACAGTATAAGCCCAAATTTCAGTGAATATTAAAAAAATATGCACATTTTCAATAAAATTATTTTGTTGTTTTTTTTTAATCAACATTTTGACTGATCCCCAGTTGCCTCTTTTGTAGAATAATTAACTACTGGAGTGATCAGATATTGAATTTTAAAATGCTTATAAACTTTATATAAACTTTTTTTTTCATAAATAAAATATTTCATAAACCAATAGAGTATTTAATAACAATCTTAACATAATGTAAAGATTGACCATAAAATGAAAGCCACTTATCTCAGAAGGCACTTATTAAGAGTGAATATGCATAAAGAGAGGAGAGAGTGAGGGTCATCCTTTTAGTTCAAGTAATTGTGGCTTGAGTCAGTAAGAGAAATATTTAAATAATTCCATACTGATGAATCTTTAATTTAATAGTTAACATTATTATGCATTTATTAACTATTAATACTATGTATTATTAAAAAGGTTTGTTGTTGTGCCTGGAATTGAGGCAGAACAATAATAAAAATTTAATATAAACAAAAAAAAAGTATTTATTAGAATTATATATTCAGGAATGAAATTAATGCTATAATTTACAATATAGAAGAAAAATTTATACACAACTACAAAATGAAATTATAGATTATGATACTCTCTATCATATAATTATGATACTCTCTAAAACACCAGAATATGGAAAACCCATGGAACTCAGTTCATTGATGGCCAAAATAGATGGGATTCACTCTTTTCTTATACTTCTTCTAGGGATACTTTTTTTTTCCTGGGAATAATGAACATAGTATCTGAAGTATTACACTTTTTATATAAAAAATTTTCATTCACAAACGTGTTAAATGTGTGGGAATCCTTACTTCTTATACCAGAAAAATGTTTTATTTGTTGCTGGATGGATAGTAACATAAAAATTTGGTTACTACACAAGGCACACTGTCAACCCATCATTTAAGGTTTCTTTAGTACTGCCTCAGTGACTTTGTGTGTCTGTGATTTCACTTCCAAATTTGCTTGATATCTGATAATCTCCTGCTTGTCCTTCCAGTTACGTATTCTGTCACCACAGACACCAGCATCTTCTGTTTCGTCTATGTGAACAAGATATTCTTCCTTATCTAGAGAAGTTGAAGAATCATATGATAATTCCAGACTGTCATCTATCCAATTGATTCAAAGCAGTTGCCAAATTCGTCTACTAAATATGTTTTCCTTTTCATAGTATTCAATTGCCCAAACTGAGAATTTTATGGTATCTATAAAAACATAAGTGAATAAATAAAAATTGAAATAGAATAATTTACTTTTATTCGTTTGTAGTTTTTATTTTGTATTTTCAATTCTATGTTTGAATAATACATTTCTGTATTACATTCTTATTTGTTGAAAAAAATGTTTAGAAATCATAAATTAATACAAAAATAAAAATAAATGTTTTATATTCTAAAGTCGTCAACCAAGTATCAAATAAAAAATAAAAGAGATAGGGAAACGAAAATGAAGTACTTCATTAAGTGAAGTATAACTCCTTGGAGCATAAATTAGTGACACAGGTAAATGAAATATAAATCCACACCTCCAGTGTAGCAGATACACACAAATTGCAAAATCTCACGGATGATGGAACTCTAATTACAATTTGCCATGGCTGCAAAAAGTAATGATGATGGATGAATAAGAATCAGGGGGTTAAAATATGCATTGTAAAATTTAATTTCATTTTCAAGTTTACCTGCCTTTTTCAATGTGTAAACTTTTTTTTTTTCTCTTTCTTTTCCAATAATAATGTTAACTATTAAATTAAAGATTCATCAGTATGGAATCATTTAATCCACACTAATCCATATGCCATATCCCTGTCGTCAGACTCCAATCTTTACAACCCTCCTCGACCACTAAAACGAAGATGTCTTCACAACCTCTTGGGCCTTGACCCCTAAATTTATTGGGAATGGGGTCAATGGGCCTCTTCTCCCTGCAATGTGACATTTAATTGATTTTATTTAATAATTTTGTTTTGTTTATATGTTTTTATATGAAGCCATCAAATTACAAGATGTTTAGCAGAATGTAATAAATAAATAATTTTTATATTAAAAATAAAACTCCCATGCAATTTGCCTCAATGTCACATAATTAAAATTAATAATATGCAACTAATATCTTATTTAGAGCTTTAGTTCAATTAAATTGTTATTTGATTAAGTGATAAGCTGTGTTTGTGAATAATTCAGAATGATAGATTTTATAGAAATATCTCACCAAGTTCATTGGAATAGAATAAATAAAATGATTGTAGAGTGGTTTCCGAGTTGTTACCAACCCACAACCTCTCACAAGGTTACTCTCCACCAGCTCCTGTTCAATATATTAATAAAATGTAAGTCAACAAGTCATAGAATAAGAATGAAAAAATTATTTACAATTACCATTAGCAACAGACATGTTTGCGAGACCCTGAAGGGCTGCTAAACTCTGCAAGTTTGTGGAACTAATGTCATTCAAACTAGCATTCGATCCATTTATAGCAGCCAATCCTTGCAAACCTAAAAGAAAAAAAAAATAGAGATATATTTATGTGTACATATTAATACCTTTTATACTGTAAAAGGAAAAAAAATATGCAATTCGACTATTCTAAAAATAATATAATCTCCTATATATAAGGAGGATAATATGATTTATCTTAAGGAACTTTAATAATGGAATAAATTAAAAAATAAAATGTTTCATATGACAATGTAACCTCTAATACTAATACTATAAAAGAGAAAATCAAATTGAATATCCTTGATTTTGTTGAATATCCTTGACCTTGTTGATTGTGTTAGATAACTCTTAACTATTGACCATCATGAAATATTTTCTTTCCTAATTAAGGATACTGAACAATAAAGATGAAGAGGGTATGTATTATTATAGAGAGTGTTGCAGTATAAGTGGTGATATTCTCAAGCTGCAAGATAATTTTTGCACGAATCCATTCACAAGAAAACTAGTTTCATTAAGAGACTATGTGAAAATTTAAAAAAAAAAAAAATCAAAGCTATCACTCTGCTGTATATAAAGTCATAAATTTAGGAATGAACTAATATGATATCAGTCAATTTCTGGCATAGATAAAATTAATTTTAATTTTGTATAAATTATATATGCTACCCATACATCTATACAAACGAGTTTCAATAAAATTTTCCAATTAATGTTGCAAGGGTACAAGGGCATTAGGTTAAAAGCAAAGGTCACAAAAGTTGGTTTTAAGTCAAATGAAGAGGATAAGGGTACTGGTAAGCCACACTTTTTATTATTTTCCTTAATAACTTATTTTGAAAGAAATTTTGTAAAACAAAAATGTCAGAAAATTATACTTTACACCCATTATTTTCTCAAAACCAACAATTTTTCATTTTAATTTATCTGCAACTCCTCTTTCCCAATTGAGTTATTAATGATTAACCTGATAACTAAAGTTAAAATATCAAATTTTATTTCTTCAATTTGAAATGAGAGGTGGCAGCTCAACCCTTTAAATTACATTCTAAAATATTCTTATTAATGTGCACTTTTTGTTAAAATGTTATAGAACATAAATGCTTGAAAAATATAGCTTACCTATATTGCTTTATTTAGTTATATGATTTTTTTTATTTTGGTCCCTTACTTATATAGGGGCTTATATAGCCCCCTTTTCCTGAGTCGATTTCAGTCATTAATAATTTAAACTAATAGTTCGCTCATGATTAAATTATTCAAATTCTGATTTCTTTTTTTTTTTTTTTTTTTTTTTAACAGATAAGAAACCTAGAGATGTGAGATAAAAATTAAGCTATATATTTTCATTTTCTCTTAAGCTAAATACCTTAATGTTATTTATAATGAATAAACATTATGAAAACACACACAAAGAAAAAAAGAACAATAGTTATCAAAAAATTTTGACTTACCAGCAGAATTGTGAAGTAACAATTGGGTTCCTAAACTTGGTTGAACATTGTTTGTTTGCAAATGCTGAAGTAGTTGAAGGGGGCCAAGACTATTTGGATCATTCTAAAATAATAAAAAAAAAAAAACATTTTTAATGGGGGATGTCAGGGAGGGTGTATCCAAGCAGCCAAACATTAATAAATAAATGGGTTTTTTTGTTTTGTTTTTTAAAGAGGAAAACTTTTCTATTTTATACTTTAATAAGGTGTTAGGGAAGCTACTCGTATTACTCAGCAAGAGTGAGACTCCTGCCAAGACTATTCTGTTTCTCTCTTTGTCCAGCACCTCATGAAGTAATGAAATCAAAAAGCTTTGAGTGCACAAAATAAATATTTGTGATACAAAAAGAAAAGCTGAAAGCAATTTGCAAGCTAAAGATAAGTTTTATTGACTATTATTTTTTATGACTAGTATGTAAGATTGGAGAAAATAGTTAGAAAAAAACTCCATAAAAACAAGCTAAAATTGCTTTGAAATTTGTTAAAAAAGATTTTTAAAATGGCCAATAAATTTTCTAATGAAGAAAGGTTTCAAGAATAAAATTCTCCTTCAGATTTGTGTACATGAATAATAATTTGAAGCTGTTAAGATATATGATGTGCGACATGAATATAATTTTGATTAAACTCAAGAATAATTGTTATTTTTCAGTTTCAATAGTTATTTAGTAAAAATCAGTAAACATTAGCTATTTAAACTTATAATGTAGATATTTGGAGTCAAAAATGCATTTAAAGAATATATATTGTAAAAGTAATGTACAATGTGTGTGTGTGTGTCTCACAAAAACTTAAAAGCGAGTTCCAGTAAAATCAAGAAAATAATATGGTATATTAAGCCCTCTTTCATTTATCCATGAAGAAAATTCTAATTTATACCTCAAGGGAATACATTTGAAGATATAAGAGCTGAGTATTTTACTCTAGAAATTTTTAGATCATTCAAGAGTATTTGAGAACATTCCAAAACATTTGAGAGTATTCCACAACCATACAGATGAAGAGCACAAAGTTCCCGAAAAACATGAGAGTTCCCAAATGTTTCCATGAGCACTATGAGAAGGCTGAGAAAATGAAAAACAATGACATCTTACAAATAGAAGAATCAAGAGTTGCCACACAATTTTATGATAAAAGACTGAAAATATTCATGGAATTTCTACCCTATGAGAAGAATGGACAAGTGAACAGTGCAACCTAAAAATGAAGCATTCCACTATAAGCCCACAAAAGAATATAATACAAAAAATTAACAACTATGACAAAATCTCTTATCAACTCACAGAGCAGAGCCAGATAGCCTAGTTATTTTTAATAAAAGCAAACAATGTCTGTTGATATACATTTCAAAATGTAAAATATAATTAGTAAGGTTGTGCCAAGAAGATTTTGAATTTTTGAATAGTAAAATAATAGAAAAAATACAATCTTTTTTTTTTTTTAATTCCTTTCTTAATAGAAATTTTTATCATAAAAATCTAAATCATTGTCTTTAGTTTTAAATTAAATAGGAATAATATCAAGGTAATTTTTTTATGTTAGAAAAACATCAAGCAAGTTCTCAAAATAAATTTAATATTTTTTAACACTACCTCCTATAGTAGAAAAAGCTACAATTCCTTGAACTTGGTATTATACCACTTGATTGTTTTTCATAAAATAACCACTAAAAATTAAGATTTAAATAATAATTTTCTGTACTTCAGGCTCTGTGTTTTAACAAAATCCATATATTTTTATATGCAATATTTGTTAATATTTAATAAATTTTGAAAAACGAACCATTTTTTTTTTTTTTTGCAGATATAACCACAGTCATTTCCCATTTACAATTATTTTGAAAACAATCATTTAAAACTATTTATCTATACTGCTTTCACACTATAAAAGTTTATTTTTTACAATTTAATCCTAAACCATCTATCCATAGGCTCAAACACAATAAAAAATAAATAAGAATGAAGTACAAAGAGTACCTGCTGAGGTAAGGAGGTGAGATAGGACTGTGGTGAGAGGCTCACTCCAGCAAGGTTCCAAAGGTTAGCCTGCATTTGCTGAAGCCGCTTCTGGTCCTTCTCCTTCTGGGTATCGGCAAACTTGACTACCAGGGGCAGTGAACATCCCTGCGCACACGTATGTATCAGTATTCATGCAATGCATTTTATGACCAATTGCAATAGGTAAAAATAAAAAAATGAATGTTTCAGCTGAGGATACATTTTTATTTTTATTTTAACATGACATCAGGAAGCTTATGATAAAATTAAAAGAAAAAGTTATACACAATGAAAATTAATACTTTATGATTAGAAGAAAAGAATAAATCAATCCTACTTCAAATTCATTTTAGATTTCAGTTACTACTTTCAAGTATACCTTTATGTGATATTTTGGGTTTAAATCAAAATAATAGAAATTAGGAACTCAATATCCATTTCACTTCTCAACAATTATAGTAAATTGCTGTCTCTTAAAATAAGTAAGATCAAACAAAATAAATTAAAAAATTAAAGGTCTCCTATATATTGTGAACGTTCTTCAATATTTAAATAAATTTGTCACTGCACATTATTACTTTAAGTGGCAGAATTTTCTTTTTAGACCTCAACTATACTATATATAGTATGAAATATATATATTTTAAATTTATTATATTCCAATCATTCAAAATTAAGTACAATATCAGAAGTTCATCTCTTAAAAAGAGATTAAAAATTCACACATTAATATTTCTTCATTAACATAGACACAATTGTTGAAACTATATGTAATATTCTACTGCTATGTGCTAGCATAAACATGATGAAAAATTCTTAGACCTTTAAAAGTGCTAGGAAAATACTAGAAATAGAACCAATTCAATTCTGAAGCTAAGATTAATTCAACTGGCAGCTAAGTTTAATTTTTCATTAAATTTCCTGAATCAATTTTTTTTTTTTTTTTTTTTTTTTTTTTTAAGTATTAAGAATAATAATAATAATAATAATAATAATAATAAATATAATAATAATAAGAACTACAATTTAATTAAGAGATAAATACTCAATTCACTAAAGCTCATATATTTTTATGCTGGATAGGAAATCTTTCCAAGAGTTTTTGTATGTTATAAAATGTTTAAAATAGCGACACATTCCCTATGTTATGATTGTGAATGCATGAAGTTAATAAATTGGGTTCGAAAAATATTTATAGTCAAATTCTTATAAATTCATTGTTTATAAATAATTAAAATTGTTTAATCTAATATATTTCTGCAATTATCAATAAACCTTATCCAAAATAAAGAAAGGAAAGTTAAGGATGTTAATACCCACCTGGAAAAATAGTAAGTGCCCTGAATGCCCTTTGGAGGAGGGGGGAAAGTAGAAGTCCGAAGGTGAATAAATTATAACTTCCTAACCAAAATAAGATCCCTGAATAATCCTAAAGAAGTATGAGGCAGAGCATTGAAATAACATCACAGTCTTAAGTTTTTCATAATCCATCATTAGTTGATTTATTAGGTGATGTATATTCATGGTTTATTATTCATCTTTATGAAAGACTATCTAAAAGCATCAATCACTTCTGATTCCCCTAAATACGAACTATCTCTATTGTTTCTTGGAAATCAACCTGTTTTTCTCATTTGTTTATCTATTTATTTTTATCCCTAATTGTTTACTCATTCATTTTTAAGCATTAAGTGCTTCAAAAATTCCATGTATCTGAGGTATTAACCTCAGCCTGAGGTGTTAATATGTGTGGGATACCCACACATATAAACAGACATGATAATTCCTTTATGAAATTTATAAGATAAGATAAATGCTCAGTGATACATTCAATTTTGTTTTCATATTAATCTCTACTTTCTGAAGACTAATAAACCAAAAACAATGAAATCTGAGTCACTAATACCCTTCTTAAGTTTCTTCAAATCTGGCTTTGACAACAAAACAGAACCACTTATAGCTATAATCTTTAATTGCTATACATACAAAGAAAACTTGAATTTTGCTTCATTAACCACATCAACATAAACATATGACTTAAAAAAATTTTGCATCTTCAAACTAACTAACACCAAACTTGATGCTCTTTATGTTTATTTCAGCTAAACAGCTTTTGGGATGGATGATCCAATGATTACAGCTAATATTCTAGAATTGTTAAGTGTAGAGCATAAGAGGGGAATCTGACTGTCATGACTGATGTTCTCTAGCCAAGAACTTTCTAACATCAGGGTATCAGCTCTGTTGATTAAATAATTGTGAGGGCTACTTAGCTTAAATAAATATTGAAAACTTGAATATTTGATGCACTTTTGCTCCCATTGTTTTACAACCTATGGATATTATTTATTCCTCACAAATAGAAGTGAATAATAATAACTAATCATTCCTTAAAATAGGGTCATTAGATATTATATTTTTAAGGCAGTATGAAATGTAGGAGCCTAAGAAGAGTGCAAAGTATATGAAGTTAATAGATTGATCAACACAAAATCACTATTGACAAAAACATCCATTATTAATGATGATATTACAAGTAATTTTGGTATATGAAGGCATGATTAATGATGGTAAATGAAGGAAATTTCAGTTCAATGAGTGACAGAAAAAACAAATAAAGAAACAAATTTTGGATTGTTTCTTAATACCTTGGCTACTATCATAAATTAAATTGTAAGAAATTAATTATTCTTCTTTGAGGACAAACAGAAAAGCAATTCTGAAGAGGTACACTGTAAGAAAGATGGAACAAGAGAATAAGTCAAGGATTGAATGAGCATAAGAAAATTGCCACGAAATAAAAGAATTAGAGATGCCCCCATAATCAGATGGTAATATAGCATAATACGTTTATAAAATGCTATGATCAACTCGACCTTATTACAAGCTTATTTACTGTTATTGAAGCTTACTGACAATTTAAATTATGGGGTGTTAATCAGTTATTTAAGGAGTAGGGTAATATTGAGTTAATGGTCAACAACAGTTCAAGATTTACAAAAACAGTCGTAGCCTACGAATAAGGACAGAAAGAAAACAAGGCGATTAACAAGATGATTACCTAATCATCCTGATTTGAATGGGGGGAGAGAAAACAAAAGCTCATTACACAGGAATCGCACAAACTTTACAGATTTCTCCTCTCTAAAATAGATTTTTTTTAAAATATCAGAAAATTAAATATTTACACATATTACATTTAATACATTTTTAATTCACAGTAAATCTATGCTAGTGTGGACATTTCTTTAAAAAAAAAAAAAATAAAAATAATTATATGTTCAAAACCCACTGAACACATTTTTTTTTAATGTCCCTATATTAGGTGGTTAGGAGGAAGTAAGGACACACCACTACTTCGTTGAACACACTAAAAATTGTGACATTTATGCAACAATAAAATTCCATACATAAACAGGTCTAAATAAAACTAATAGCTGTACAGTTTTTGGGCAAAATCGAAGGAGTTGAATAAATACTTCAAAGAAGGGAATAAAAAAAAAAAAAAGATTTTTTTTTAAAGCTATTTTTCAGTTTATATTTATATTTCATATTTCGGATTATCGTAGTATTTTGCAATATATTTTTCAAAAAGATTTTTATGGCTTAGTTGTAGATTAACCAGGGATTATATTTAATACTTAAGATTGTTGCAATAATCCTTTGCTACCATATGAATTAGACTAATATTGGAGCAATAATAGAGCATATAAGAAGAAACCATTAATGGTTTGCAGAAACCAATGAAGACGAACAATGGAAGGTATGACAGAAACCATTAACTCCTACTCCTAGATATAGATAATTTAATGTTGACTATTCCTAATTGAATATATATATTACACAATTTCAAAAATTTTGTATCAGAATTAATGGTAAAGTTGAATAGCATAGACAGGATTTTTTTTTAAAGGCGTAGAAGATATTAACAATTTTTTCGTTAATATTTTATTTCGCTGTAACTCCTCCTCTTACTTCTGCTTACCAAATTAGTCAGCAATTAATTCATGACAACTTGTGGAAATAAACTTAAATATGACTTTGGTGGTTGTTCAATACCAATAATCAAATACATTATAACACAACAGAATAATTCTATGTCTTATGTCCTTATTATTTGTCATTCATTTTGCATAGAAATATTTAAAAAAGACAAATACAAAATTACATCTGTTATGATCTATAAGTGATTTTTTAATGCTTAATTATTATTTTAATAAACTAACACACACTAATAATTGAAATTGAGAAGGGTTGAAGAAAGGTTTAAAGGAAAAAAAAAAAAAAAAAATTATTATCTTCGTTATTAGTTGTGTTACAAAATAAAACTAGGTAACATAAGAGATTAAAATTTCCTAAACTTATTTTTAATTAAACACTTTAATAACATTTAAAAAAATAATAATAAAAAATGACTTGGCCATATAACTATATAAAACTAGATAGTATGAATTGCCCCCTATTTCCAAAATATGAAATCAAATTTGAAATTTAAATTTCCAGCAAGAATTTGAATGACTAATTGAAAATTCAATGAAAGGATGAAAATTGATAATTGTTAAATCTTTGTTTATTATTCGTGTTAAGAAACATAATTATAGAATAAGATATGTGTAAAATATAATATTGCTATGGTTATGTTCTGTATCATTTTTATAGAAAGAAAATATTAATGAAGATATTTAAGAATGATACTATGACTGAGTGGCTCTCTACCCCTGATTGACATAAAGCAAGTCCCGGAGAGCTTTATCACTTCTCCTTTTTGTCCTTTATAGCTTTTAAGATAACATTGATTTTTATTTTTGCTAGTATTTGGAGAAAATGGTTTAGCAGCTCCTGCATTGCAGACAATTTCCTTGAGGTGAATCTGTTAAAATATGACCTCTTGAAAGAATACAACTACCAATCCATAATTCAAATCATGGGCATCTGATAAACAGAGGAAAATAGATCAAAAGTTTGCATTAAAACTAAATCACACTCACAAATAATATCTATCAATATCATCAACAGCTGATAATCTGAACTTTAACCTACTTTGAATATAACATTAATTTAAAAACCCTGGCTGAGCTAGGATTATCATGTAAAAATTCTATAATAAAGTAGGCAAAATATATAACTATATAAATACTATGTATTATTAAAAAGGTTTGTTGTTGTGCCTGGAATTGAGGCAGAACAATAATAAAAATTTAATATAAACAAAAAAAAAGTATTTATTAGAANTTTTTTATTCATGTGAAGAAACATTTTTTTATTCATGTGAATTAAAATACTTCAAAATATTTTTTAACATGGGATCTTATGAGAATGTCAGATTTTAACATTATTGTTAGTTATGTGTTAAAGAAATAAATATGAACAGATATGCCAGATACTGAATTAACTTTTTATTAAAAAGTGTCAAAGGTGGAAGAAAAAAAAAAACTATTGCAATTAAAAATCAATAGACGTTTAACTTTCAAAACAAAAAAATTAGTGTATAGTGTATAATATTTTCATTCAAATTATGGTAAAAAAGACTTAGCAGTTCTCTTACAATATACTCTTAATTTTAAAACTCAATCATGAGTTTTTAATAATTCACCAGAGAAATCTGCATTTTATTTATTTTTTCGTTCAATTTGTATCAGTCCTATTACTTATAAATGCTGACACAAAGCCAATGAAAATTTCAAAAACTGAGCTTTAGAGAAATTAAGAGATAGTATATAATAGATAATAGAGATAGAGAGATAAGAAACTCTTTATATTAAGCATTTATGAATTGAAAGAATCACGCAGTGCACATATTTTCTTTCTGTGCAACAGTTTGTTATGTCCCAGCGGATTCCTGGTAGGTTCCTGGGAACATCTAAATGAGTAGCATTCTTCATTGAATAGGAAAAAAATCAAGCCAGAATGGTAATTTGACCCACAGATTTTCTAATGTGCCATAGGTTGAGAATAAACATATCCATAGCATGAATTTTTTCCCAGATCCTCTATGGACTATAGGCACAATAACAAAAAAAAAAATTCTGTAAGTGAGATTCCAAATGGATGGCTATTAAAGTGGAACCAATCATAGTTATCCCCTAGTGCCTAATGAGGCCATATAGCTAAAAGCTTTGTCAAAACCTTATAAAACCTCACAAATAATTTATGAAAGACAAGAGTAATTAATTTTGTAAAAAAAAAAAAAAAAAAAAAAAAAAAAAAAAAAAAAAAAANAAAAAAAAAAAAAAAAAAAAAAAAAAAAAAAAAAAAAAAAAATTGGATTTACTCAGGAAATGTAAATTCTTATCCAAAACCATCAAAACTTGTTTGATTTTGATCAAAAATTTTGGTAAAACTTTCAATAAACTGTATTTATAAATCTTAAATGCTAAGAAAACACAGAAAATGCACTTGTCATTTTTTTTTTTATTAATTTAGAATTCTGTCAAACTCATCCTGTCTTATATGAAGGCCTTAATCCCAAAATACTTTCTACATTTATTCATAGTTGTAAGTACATGCAAACACAATTAAACATGCTTTAAGCTTGTGTACACAATGCATAATATTGATTTGGTTTAATTTTGACAGTCAAAAACAACATAGTATTCAACTGATATACACATTTTACAAGTAACACATAATTAATAAATTCAACGCACACATATTTTAACAGTCTGTGGGCAAACCATCTTTAGAATTAAATATCTAAAGAATAAATTTATAACAGAATCTATGAGCAATGAAAGATTAAAGCTATTTATTATACTTTCTTGTATGCAGCTTATACTTGTTTCTCACATGAGGTATTCATAAGGCCTAAATATAAACACTTTAATAAAAAAATATATAAATTTAATTGATCTAAGCAAGGCATGATTTAACTTATAATATAATCCTATCCATTGGGGTTCTGACTTTCTGAAGGGATCGGTTTGGAACTCCTGAGAGTTATGAGAGTTACTCTACTCCACATAGGTTTGAGTCCCATCTTAGAAAAGCTATTTTTAAGAAATAAAATATTGCACAGTAGAATGGGTGTTTAGAAGAATTGGGTGGCTCCTTGTAGATAATATGCACACAGATACAAACACACATAAGACTCTCTCTCCCTTTCTCTCATGTATCTCAATTTATGTATAGTCAATTCTTAGTACATATATTTATAAATCCTACCTAAATACTGGGCATGTTTATAATGTTCCTGCTATTCCTTTCTTCAGCAGCTGGCAATCAAAAGTAATTTTTTGCCTGCACGATTCTACTCAGAGTAGACCTACTATAAAATTAAATATTCTAAATGCAAATATTTACTCTATGTTCAATACTAAGAAATTAAAAAAAATTAAAAGAGCATACATTTTTTAAGGAAATTGTGTGGCACACAACTGCAAAATTCTTGTTTAACACAATAATCAAATTTTGTTTTTTCAATGAAGAAAAAAAGAATAAGACATAAAAAGCTAGGAAATAGTAACTTATAAAGTAATAAATAAAATAAATAACACAGAATAAAGAAATCAAAACAATGTGAATAGAGATGTTGTGGTGGGAGATACAAAAGATAAAAGATAATATAAAATAAAATACTATAAGATACCAGTGAATAATTTCAGGATGATTAGGGGGATACACATAAATTTTCCTATAAAAAACTAAATACATATTATAGCTGAGAGAGACAGGAGATCCCTAATGCCTCACCGATGTTTTAGAGGGCAGACCTCTAGAAACCAAATTTAGATTACAGAGAGAAAGATCATTCTAAGCCCATGGATGAGCATTAGTTGTAAGAATAAATAACTCAAATACTATTATGTAGAGTCAGTTCTTAGTCACTTTATGGAAATTAAAGTGAAATGTAATATAACTGCATCAAAAGTAAATTGAATGAAGGCAAATTTTTACAAACATTACCAAATATTTTTACAAAGATACCAAATGTGCTCAATGGAAAGTAAATATCTTCCATGTAGTAAAATGAAAAAACAAGATATTGGAAATAATGTACACAGTAGTAGGACTTAAGACAATAGGTAAGTGAATTCAATTCAAAGTTAAAGAAATACATAAGGTGAACATTTTGTATTCATTAAATGAAATAAAAAAGTATACTACCAAAATCAGAGACTAATGGTGAAATGAAAGCTATAGAAAACTTAAAAACCCAAATAATAATAATAATATGAATTATGAAGTTATAAGAGAAATATACGCGCTTCTAACAAAACTCCAGAAACCTTGATTTATTAAAACTTTCTTTAGGAATAGTACTGGTTTCAATAGAGTTAGTACATGCATGGACATGAGATGTATACATACATATTAAAAAGATGATGAATATAAAATCAACATTAACCCATAAAATAATAAAACAGGGAAATAGAACAGAGGAACAATTAAACCTATTTCAGTACACTTATATTAATTTTCTGTCATTTTGTGTCATTTCATATCCTCCCAACTCTCGAACTCATTTGGAAAAAAAAGGATTACTTTTATACTTATTCACCCTTTCAAACCTGTGGTCTTGGTAATCTAGTTATTATGAAAATATATTGGTAAAATTTTCAAATATTTTATTTATTGACTTTTGGGAAAGAACATAATAAATAAATGAATAAATTCAAATTAATACTTCATAAAATATGCAGTAATACGGAGTTCACTAAACTCCTTCTCCCACCTGTTCTTATTAACTATATATTATTGTAGCTGGGAGTATTTCATATTATATAAGAAAATGAAAACGTAATTACTATCCTCAGCCCTTACTTCATATATCAAGACACCTTTCATTTTTTGGGGGAAATTTTGAATGATTTGTCCTTGCCCTCTTCAAAGTCAATTTTATTAATAAGACGTCAATTCGTTATACACATCAATTCCCTTTCCAAAAGGGCTTGAGTCCTTCAAATATTTTCTTGACCAGCGGCCCCCACTCAGTGCCCCCTCCACTGAGTTTCTAATTGGTCTTGCAAAACTAGTCTAAAA
>KZ807683.1:464034-493506 GCA_000696205.2 Oncopeltus fasciatus | reverse complement strand
CAATGTAAGCCGAAACGTTGGCAGATGATCTTTTAAAAAAATACACCTTTTTTTTTAAATTTGTATTTTTTGGATCTACCTTGACCGAACCCCAACAAAAATCATCTAATATTAATAATTATGATATATTATTCTACTAATTATTTTTTCATTTTTACTTAAACGATACCTTACACTGAATTGCAAATAATTTTTCGCATTCATAGATTAATTTAAAAATATTATTGATGGCATTTTACTACCTCATGGTCTATTAGACTAAAAAAAAAAAAAAAACCTAAATAAATGCTAACCTCCTTTGTAAGTAGGATTTATTGTGGAAACCGTCATTCCAGCTTCCAAGGTGCCAAGGCAAGCGACGGGGTATTCAAGGCAGTTGGGAAGAATAATGAGTGCCGTCCCTTTCCCATAGTTGATTAGATTTCCTGCGAGTACCCTGCTACGTGACCTCAGCTCTTTGTAAGTACATCGTTCACCGGTCAGGCCACATTCCTGAAACCAGATAAATTAAAATTTATTTATTTGTTATAAAGTTTACTCTATTTGAATAGAACAGTGCAGGTATATTCATAGCTAAATCATAGCAAGCATAATTTGCTCATGACATAATTTCTTCTTCATAAAATCTAAAGTGCGTGTTGTACTGACCTCATTGACTATAGAATGAGTAAAGATGAGACCGAAGTCAATTTATAATAAGATAAATAATTGAAATATGAGATTAATAAAACATCCTTTAATTTGATGGCATAGTAAACATATATACACAAAATAAATTATATTTAACTTGGCAGAGAGAAGAGGCCCATTGACTGAAATCAAGGCGCAAGACGTCGCTAGGTAATCTTCGTTTTAGTCTTCAGGGACGGTTGTTAGGATTCTGACGACAGGTATCGGGCATATGGATTAGAGTGAAATGGGAGATTGCTGTGGGAGCATGAAGCGAATAGAGATAATGTCTTGTACGAAAGGAATTATCATGGATTTAGAAATAACATTTACATTTCGTATTTGATCTAGACCTCATGATGGCATGCATCAAAACCAAAATATTGGCATCTATAATAAAATAATGCCAAATTAACTTATCTTGTTGCATTAATTTTACCCCTTGCCAGAAACTTTCACTACCTACAGAACAATAAGTTAAAGAAAAGTATTATCTATTATTTTAAATTATTAATGGCCTTTTAACCATCGATCGTTGTCTCAGTTAGACATTTTACCTCTCTCACAGAACTCTTTAACCAACTCACAAGGTAAATAATCTAAAGGGTAGAAGATGGTTTGCAGAAACCAATGAAAACGGATAACAGAAGGTATGATATAACTCACTAGGCCCTACTTTGAAGACTTCCAGCGGCTTTTCTATCATTGCCTTCCACAAGGCATTCTCCTCTAAAATTAGCGCTAATAATATTGCATTTCACTCTATATCATACTGCATATGTGCATGTCAGAACAATGCTCGACCAATAACACTAATTTTCTCTGCCTCGTTGTCCTGTCGTGGGAGTTTTTTCTGAATCACTGTCCTTCTCCCCCGACCATTCTACTTCAACAAGAAAGTCTACTAAGAGCCAGGACCTCTTTCTTAGAGATTACATATTCATATATTTTTTACTAAAAAATTCGTAAAATGCCTTCAAAATTCATAATAATGAAATTATTTGAGAATATAATTTCGAATTCGGCCCCCACAACAAGCAACAAACTAAATTTTTTTAAATATGGTATAGAAAGAAAGCATTGTCGTTGCAAACCCTTGAATTAATTTTCGGTTAAAATTGAAAGAGGGAAATGATAGGGGTTAGAGAAAGATCAAAGTTTATAATTGTACAAAGGGCGCCCTATATCTGAAGGCCCCTTAGATGTTTTAAAACATTTCAACTGAAGCTGCACAATGAGAAGCATACATAAACTATGCACTGATTTATGAGCAGGTAAAAAGAGTTCCGGGCAGCCAACGTTCTCAAATCTGTAATAGTATTATTATTTAACTTCCCTTAGGGGAGGCTGCATATAGGTAGCAACCACATGCTAAACACACATAGCATTGGGCTAGCTCTTATTTTTCTATAAAAGTTTGCCGAGGGCGGGACCTAAACCTCTATTGTTAGGGTCGAAATCTCCGAACGGATCCCCTTCGCTAACCTGATGACTACGAAAAATTATATGAACATAATATATGTTCATTTGTCTTCGATATGAGCATTTAGATATACATATATTATATATTAAGTGAATTTAGGAACCTCTTTATATAGCACATTGCTTTTAGGATTGGTCAAATTTTACTCACTTAGCATACAAGTACATTTGGTAGTGTTTATATGGGATAAAAGTTTTAAGATTGGTCGAATATGACTAGCATTGCCTTCATAACTATTACCATTTCATCCCAGCCTTCTTTTCGTTGAAAGCAAAGCCTAGTCAATACAGTTATCTAGCCGAAAGTCTCGGGTTAAGTATCTCACAGCACTGTTATTATTTTTTTAAATGTTTTGTTTGTAATGATCGAAATACACAGATAATTTTCAGAAATTGATTCCCAATAAAGTGTCATAGTAAATTAAAGTTGTGCAAATTCCATTAACAATTTCCTTTCCTCTCTCTCCCACACAATATATGATATATGATTATCTTTATTATTTCTCCCCTGCTCCCCCCTCACTTAATCCTAAGTCTCATTTATTTCTCACATTCTAACTTACAAGAGCTGTCTTATCCTCCCACAGTGAGATGTCCTTCCAGACGTATTGGTCGATAGTCAACTCTGGAATCGATACATCCCCGAAAGGTGAGCTCACCACGTTCTTTCCGTCACAGCGTTTCACTGCCTGCGCGACATTTTCTGACAGCATTCTTTCACCTTCGCCTGCAATCAGACAAATGATTTGCTATACATGCTATGTATTGTATTGTCAATCCTACTCTAGAGAAACATATAATAAAGCTGTCAATGACATTATGTATGTACCATCTCTTGAGTAAGATAGGTAAAGATAATTTCTTGTCTTTCACCAGCCATATACATGGTAATTTGATTTATCCCTGACTGATCATTTCAAAGATATTCCTCAGGGAATTTGAGGTGAATGGGCTAAGTAACCTCCTCTATCTCAACAAACAAACAACCTCAATTCATTTTTCATTCCTAGTTGAATTGATCTCGATTCACTCCCAAGAGGGATCTTGTACAGTGATAAATCATCCCAAGCCTGTCACAATTTCGTCTGAGTAATATAAATGAAACTCCCCACAGACCTTTAAAACTGTTATAAATAAATGCAGTTATTTATTTATACTATTTTAATCAATGTCGGATATTGTGTTTCATGTTTGTCATGTAACAGAAAAAGTAAGACTTTATGTAATTTAGGAAATATAGATTCTTATGACTTAGCATACAAATAAATATCGAATATAAATTCTTGATATACTTGTTTTTATGGTTATTGAACTTATGTTAGGTTCGTACGTAGATTACAGAGGCACTGATAATGACATATTTACTATATGGCCGTGAAATTTTATTTCCAAGAAAGAAAGGTGCACATATATACCATCTTGACTGGTTTTTATGCCTGGGATCTTCGGAATTAAAGTAATCCGAGGCAGTGAGGTTGGCTAGAGTGAGCTCTAGCCAAGTACTGAAGAGCTACTTTTAAAGCAATCCTCTCGAAGATCAATAGTTGTCAAAGTCACTTTAACTCAAGAACATTCTGCAGGATAATTAGGCTCGGAGAGAGGAAAATTAGGTCTGCATTGTTCTTAGCTGATTGATGGACTTGGAAGTTTGTTCTGAAAACAACCATTTTAAGCAATTTTCAAAAGGGCAATCCTATTTCACTTATTTTTTAGACGAATGAAATTATCTTATTTACTTTATTAATAAATTAAATCTTATTGATCAGAAAATGTTTTATTTCTATATGTTTTCTATTCTTTCATATTTTAAAATTCAATTATATAAGAAACCAAATTTTGTTTAATAAAACTATATTGTGTTTTAGAATGAGTACATCATTTTTTATATATGTAAGACGTACTAAGATGATTTACTAGATACATATGTAATTAACGAATTTTCCAATAATGTATTGCAAAATTAACGATAATCGATAAAGGTCATTTTTAATTTCAAAATAATGGTACTTTAAAATCCGGAATTTATTTGAATAATGTAGGGTCTATAATCATTTCTAGCCATGACCACCAAGATCCAAGATCTTGATTGATGACTCCTCTAATCACAAAGAATGTAGTGGAGGACTGGACGAATAAGATGACCTGTACCCATCATCTTACAGCCATGTATAGCTGCTAGTGAGGATCTTACAGCTCCTTACATGTCTGACCTAGCACATGCAACTACTGATCTTGACAATCCAATGCCAATTATTGGCGAGTGGTGAATTCCTTCCACACTTCAACAAAAACTAGTGTCGGCCAAAGCTGAAGAATTCGGAGGCTGTGTGGCCGAATAGGATGACTTGATCCCTCGATCGCCCAGCCAAGCGTATAACTGCTAGTCAGTATCTTACAGCTCTTTACATGTCTGACTTAGCACATGCATCTACTGATCTAGACATTCCAATGCCAATTATTGGCGAGTGGTTTGACACTTAAACAAGCACAAATGTCGCGAAAGCTTACGAATGTGATGGGTATCTGGTCTAGTCTGATGACCTGGTTCCTCCAAATTTCAAAGGAGATTTTATTGATAAAATATGACTGCAAAACGCATGACATTAGAGGAGTAAATTATGGATACAATTCGGTTCGGATCGAGCTATGATAGACGCAATTGGAGGGAAGCCTTTGTCCTCAAAACACCCTTTCTAATTATTTAACATTTCTTCTTGTGAAAAAATTATATAAAATAAATTTTAAAAGTATTGCTATTTAGGAGTAATATAATGTCATATCAAGTAAAGTGCACATAAGATTTCTGCAATTAACAGGCACATGTGAACTAGTTTAAGCCTAAGAGTAAGTAAAAAATGCTCAAAGACACCCCAACACTCATGCCACAGAGAAGTATGTCGATTATTTTTAGAGGGTGAAATCAATGAATTATATGTCCCTTTAAGGGATATAGGAAGCTAGACACCCTAAGCAAAATAAAATACTTTAAGACATTTTATAATAACCTGAATATAATTTGTATGTATATGCATTTGTATTACGTAATTACCAAAATTACCTCGACTCTCGATCATTCAAACATTCAATAATATAAACCTCTCAGTAATTCGAAGCAATTACCCGGTCCTTAGAAAATATTTCGGAATTTCGAAGATAATAAATTGAATTTTGGACGCTCTCTAATGTGTAATACTTTTGCTGTAAAAAGGAAGGTATTGAACTTCGGTTATTAAAATTTTTCATCCCCGAATTTCATTAATTCGAACATTCCGGAGAAAAATATTATAATAGATTAATTTTCCATCTTGTTTCATATTACTTCCTCATTCGCATTGACCAACGTTACAGATGGTATGGAATGCAAGAGCTTGTCAATCACTAAGCAGAGTTTTATCATTAAAAATGATGTCTCTTGAAACATTTCGAACCCCTACTTAGCTTTACGAAGCATTTTAAGGGTTTGCCCAAACAAATGACAAACGTTGAAAAAGATGAAAAAGCGTTGAAGGAACACATGGCAATTTGAAAGAAATGTTGCTCCACATTTATCACTTTCCTTCCTGCTTGAAATTGCTTGATGTATTCCTCATTTGATGAATAAGTTTAACTGTTTGGAGTGCAATATCAGATGCGTAAATGTTTGCATTAGTCACAGATTAAGTGGAAAATTAGAGAAATTGTTCTTATAAAAATATGAAAGTTATTCATTTAATTATATTCATTACATATTATCCAAGACCTCCGACCGCAGTACAAATTTTGAGAGATCTGTAACTTTTATATTATGACTATTTGCTTTATCTCATTATTTTATGTCAAGTTTTTTGACACAACACAAGAGTCGGCCAGAAGAATGTGTTCACCACTCCTGGGAGTCTAGTTTTTAGTGAATTCAAAAATTTTTCATCAATATTTCTTTTGGGCATTAACAATTTTTATTTATGAAGATCCTTCATGTTTCACTTAATTCTCAGGTTGATGAACTTTAATAAAAGCTATATATTATGATATCCCCACACCATATGCCAGAATAGTAAAACAGGATTTAGTTATTCAAAATGAGAGTTTGTTGACCGTAGATATTATTCTAAGATGATTTTAGTTGGGGTTCGGTCGAGGTAGATCCAAAAAAACACAAATTAAAAAAATGTATTTTTTTAATGAAGGATTATCTGCCAACGTTTCGGCTTACATTGTAAGCCATCTTCAGGGCTGTAGAAATACAATGTCATGAGAATACAGTAATATTTGAAATTAGTATNTACTCTTGATATCACATTATATTATAATTCTCTATTATACTAATTTCAAATATTACTGTATTCTCATGACATTGTATTTCTACAGCCCTGAAGATGGCTTACAATGTAAGCCGAAACGTTGGCAGATAATCCTTCATTAAAAAAATACATTTTTAATTTGTGTTTTTTTGGATCTACCTCGACCGAACCCCAACTAAAATCATCTTAGGATTTAGTTATTTTATTTTAAAGATTTATATTTCCTTCTTATAACGGACATACATTTAAGAATAATATATGATTATTTGTAATGTACTAGAGCACTAAATTCTAAAACTTTCTTTTGAAAATGTTATTTAATGCAATGTTTTTGTTGAAGTTAAAAGAAAAATAAATAAAAAATAACTAAGTAAATTAAAGTTATTGGTTATAATCTTTCACTCTTTCAATTTTAAAAATATTAAGTCATTAGAGAAAACAAACAATTGTCTCCATTGATGAAACACATTCATTGTTTAAATAAACATTCATAACATCATACAACTTCTGTATAGTTAAAGTTGCTAGCCTTTGAGGTCAAGCCCTCAGTTGAGGCCAGCTTTAAATAAACATTTTATTTTAAGTTTGAAATTTTTATTTCTTCGTGGAATATGAATAATCTAAATTTCAATCTAGTTCACCCAAAAACTTGTACATTTAATCTTTTTTTTTTCTTCTCGAAAGTCATTAAAGAGATGATTAAGCTCATTATTGACCTTTTTACAATAAGGATTTCATAATAGGTTTCTGCTAATGTATATTAACATAAAGATTTAATTTCTTTAATAGGTGTTGTGTGAACAAGAACAAGGACGCCTATTGGATACAAATATTCCCATTAAGCAATTTAATCAATTAAGGAAGTCGTTTGGGCTTAAGAGCTATTAAGGGTATTATTTTCATATAATATACTGGAATAAATTGCCAATTTTAGAACAGTAAGAATGCATAGTAAACTGTAATAATTCAGAGGGGAATGAGAATTAAATAAGGCGTCAGTGGTAAATTAGAATTGATGGATTATGTCGTAAAATAGATGTAAAATACGAAGACAAAAGAAAGAAACGCTGCCAGGAATTCTTTAATAGTTTATTTATTAAATTTAAATAGGAATACGATTTTTTTAAAGTTTCAATCACTAATATTTATACCCTGAAGTTAACCTACAGCCTTTTAAATTTTAATAAATTATGAAATGCGTTCTCTTTGAGACAGAAATACGAAAAAAAGAAGAGAAAATTAATATGTAAAATTAACCCTTTGGAACTATGTGCTATTTTATTATATATATATAACCCTTAATCACAGCTTGGAATATCGGGATAATCTTCAACCCTAAGTTTGTCGTCTAATTAGAATTGAATTCTCAAAGGGCAGCCCCAATTAAGATAGTGGAAGATACAAGCCACAACTTACAACTGACTATGTTGAATGGAAAAGTTTGTATCCACGCGTTAATTGGATCCTCCTTCAGCCCGTCTTGTGTGTGCAGGCTAACCAGCACCCATATGAGCAATTAAGCGTTCAAAGCCACACACCCACACTCACACTCTCTCATGCACACAACCCATTACATGCAAAATACTATAAGGGATATATTAATTTACACTTTTTGCGCATTAATTTTTAATTTCTACGCCTGATATAATCAATGGGAGTACGGTTTACTGGAGAAATAACGTGCACAACAAAACTATTTTTTTTTTTTAATACTTAATTTTTTTTTTTTTGGCGTTAGGGGGGGNAAGAAGCCATTGTTCGTTATTTGTCCTTTGTTCGTTTTCAAGTTGACATTCTAGATGGTGGACTTGGTTATTGAGGAGTTCCAACTGCCTTGAAAACAATTCATTTTCGGTTTTGAGCCTCCTCAATCTATACAAGTATTTCAAAAATTAATATGTGTTACTCATTTTACTATATCCTATTAATTTACTGGTATTTTAAGTTATATTAATCAAATTTTGTTCTATATATTTTAATAATAGTTTAAAAATACTTTAATAATTAATAATATAAAATATAAACAGTCCAATACTCTGTTTCATCGTAATATTAGGTAAAAATTAAATTGCAAATTGGAAATTAGAAATCAGTTAATGCATGAAATGAACTAATGATTATAATTATTTAGAACTGAAAGAAAATAAGATAATTTTATGTTGAATGATATTTTCCAATAATTCGTTTTAAAAGTGATTATAGATTTGTTAGAAAGAATTTTTTTTTTGCTGGGTTAGCCTCCCTTGCAACCACTAAGGGTCATTGGAGGGAGGGGCTATCTACAGGTTGCCACCCCATTCTAAACACCCATGGCTCAGGACAAGCTTCTATATTATAAATAAAAGATTGACCTGGGCGGGATTTGAACCCGCGGCGTCAGGATTGCGAGATCCGTACGGATCCCCTGAGCTATCCCGGCGCCCCAAAATTAAATTAGTAATGTACCTTTTTAGTGCAATAAGAAAGGCTACTTTTGTTATTAAACAAAATCGGACCAATAAGCGTGTTATATATCAAGTGTGAGTAATAAAACGTTTTTCTATGAGGATGTACTGGGCGTAGAATTTTATTCAAGAGTAATGAAACTCATCTCAGACTTATTTACAGAAATATTAAAAGAAAAACAATTGATTAAGAAATGTTTTAAAAAATTTAAAGAATTATTTAACAAATAGTAGTGGGAGTTAATATGAACCGTATATTTTAACTTTACGGTCTAGAAGAAACTATTAGTTTTTTTGTTTGATACAATTCCAGCTTCTACCTTTTAAATCCAAAAAGAAAAGTTATGTTGTATATAAAGTAAAAGTTCAAGAAATGGATTGGGAATTATCTAAAATGAGCTACTAGCATATAAAATTCGCTAAAGTGGTAAGATATTTAGTTTAAATCAATGAAAATCAATAACATTTGTTTATTGATGAAATATGTTGTTTATAAGAAACGGAATTTTAAAGCAAAGTTCAAGGTGTTCTGAATGACGCAAATTTTTAAAAATACAATCAGTTTTAGATTTTCTTTTGTCAATTGTATAGGTTATTCAGATTTTATATAAAAATCTAAAATGAGCTCTTCTTGTTAGTATGTGAATTGGATTTGAAGAATTTTTAAAATCTCGTTTTCTAATTTAAAAATGTCTAACTGCATAGAATGTGTTTAAATTTTTCTCCAGTTATGGATTGCCTGAGTTGTAAAAACAACTAAAAAGGCTTAATCATAAGAAAACAAAGAAAACCTTTAATTTTTTCAAATGGAGAGTTTTTTTTAAACCGTAGATATTATTATTAGATGTTGTTCTTTTTCGTTGGGGTTCGGTCAAAGTAGATCCAAAAATTACAACTTTAAAAAATGTATTTTTTTAAATTATCTGCCAACGTTTCGGTTTATATTGTAAGCCATCTTCAGGGCTGTTGAAATATAATGCCACAAGGATACAAATAAAAGTAAAAATGAAATGAAAATAAGTTATTTACAATATTATAATATAGAATTTACCATAATTAAACTTAATGTGATATCAAAAGTATGAATGTAGTATACTTTAGTATATTGAGTTTAGCATGCAGAAAACAAATAACCACACATACCTATCATGAAGAAGACTGGGGACTTGGGGATTCATATTTTCATGACTGAGCGAAACAGTTTTGAAAAAATGTTTTTGAGAAGGACACTGTGGGTGGTGGAAGGGTGGGGGATAAGTGGTGGTATGTGCAATGGAAGAGCGGCCTGTTTCAAGAGAGGGCAATTTAAAGGACAAAGAAGAAAGGAAGGGTTTTATTGCGGATAAGAAACTTTTGGAACTAGGAAAAATGTCTGACAGATTTATTTTAAAGGAGGTCTAATGGTTTTTCAGAATGTTGAAAATGTTTGAATAGCTTGAAGAAATTTGTTCTACGTCAGTTCTGTCGTTAACTGGATGGTGTTGTAAGTTAATGTGAACGGTTTCAGATAAGAAGCGTTTGTGTTCATAGAGTTCAGTGGAAAGAATGGTAATGTTCTCGAAGTCAAATGTGTGTTTTTCTTGAAAAACATGTTTCATGAGGGCAGTTTTTATTAGTTTTTTCTTTATGTCATTTTTATGATTATTAATTATACGGAAATGGGGTTTATAGGTTGTCCAATGTAAGAACCATGGCAACTAGGAGTGGAACAAGGAATGTTATTTAAAAAAACATTGGTTCTGATATGAATGGGGATGGAGTCTTTAAGGATGGTGTTAATAGATTTTCGTTTAGGACACCAACGGTGCCATTCTCAAAAAACATTTCCAAACTGTTCCTCTCAGTCATGAAAATGTGAACCTAGGGTCACGACTTCCCCTTTCGTCTTCATATATATGATGTTATTTGTTTTCTTCATGCTAAATTCTACATAGTTTACTACATTCATACTTTTGATATCACATTAAATTTAATTATGGCAATTCTATATTATAATATTGTAAATCATTTATTTTTATTTCATTTTTAATTTTATTTGTATTCTTATGACATTGTATTTCAACAGCCCTGAAGATAGCTTACAATATAAGCCAAAATGTTGGCAGATAATTTAAAAAAATATTTTTTTTTTTAGTTGTATTTTTGGATCTACTTTGACCGAACCCCAAGAAAAAAAAAAACATCTAGTATCTTTAATTTATTGGTAGGATTTTTCTTTCGCTAACAAATTTATATGAAATTATAAACTAAAATATAATATTATTATTGTTATCATGAATATTCATTAGAATATCTAATTTTAAAACTTGCTATATACTAGGTATGTGACATTCCACCCACCAAAATTTTTTATGTAATTACAAAAAGAGCTTTTACTTATCCTCACCCTTCGAGAAATGTTTATGTGCAGTAATATAGTTTAAATAGTATTTTTCTTACTGATTAACTTGTAGAAAATGAATTCCCCTTTGATTACACCCCCTCCCTCACCCACCCCCACTCCGAGTTTAGCTCTGTCTGTGGAGTACAGAGCGGTATTTAGCCTCAATCCATTAGTGGCACTTGAGGCCTG
The DNA here is from genome assembly GCA_000696205.2 of Oncopeltus fasciatus. Classification (NCBI taxonomy): domain Eukaryota; kingdom Metazoa; phylum Arthropoda; class Insecta; order Hemiptera; family Lygaeidae; genus Oncopeltus; species Oncopeltus fasciatus. The sequence continues at coordinate 482,059 of KZ807683.1, read as the reverse complement.
AGGCCTCTCACCCTAAATCTCCTGAGGGAATGGCCAGGTCTGCGGTCCTAGAGGTGCTTAGTGCACTTGATGGTCTAGGGCTGTATCCCTCAAGCTGAATTATCAAAGCATTTCCTCGCTGAACCCCCTGAGGTTTGCCACTTCCTAGGCAGGCTTAGTACCCAGCCTAAACTCTTCAATTGACTTGTGAAGAATCCTGGAAGTATACAAATTTTCAGGATAATAAGAATATAGTCAATTCTTATCAAGTTACTTTTTTGTTTGTGTTTGCCTGCCTTTTAGCAACTTACAGTTATGGAGAGAGGAGCTATCTACTGGTGGCCTTCCCATTCTAAACATCCATGTCTCAGGACAAGCTTTTATTTATCGATAAAAGCTTGTCCAGGGTGGGATTTGAACCCACAGCAATAGGATTTCAAGACCCAAACTGATCCCCTGAGCTATCCTGGCGCCCCGACGATTTATTTTAATATTTACGCTTTGAATACCTCATCCTGTTATATACAGACTATGTTCAAAGAGTTGTCGAGCTGAAACTCTTAGAGCCACTGCTTCATGTTCATTCCTTTCTATGAATATGGTGTCGGGGTCTCTAAAGATGAAGTCTTTGGCCTTGAAAGCGTCCAGGTTTATATAATTTAGTTGTGCTAAGAATTGGGTTTTATTCTTACTATACTAAATGAGAAATCCGTTGCCGGCCAAAGTAAAATGGAAATTGCAATGGACATTGGGAGAATTATTGGTACCAAGTTAGTGACACAAGTGTAAAGTTGAGTACTAGTTGAGTTGGGGGATTCTGTTTAGACTCGAGAGGATGAAAAGAAAAGTGATCTCTTTGGTAACTATCTCCATGGAATCTAGGTCACTCTCTCTCTCTCTCTCTTTTTTTTTTTTTTTTTTTTGCTGTGTTAGCCTCCCTTGCAACCTCTTAGGAAACATTTCGAACCCCTACTTAGCTTTACGAAGCATTTTAAGGGTTTGCCCAAACAAATGACAAACGTTGAAAAAGATGAAAAAGCGTTGAAGGAACACATGGCAATTTGAAAGAAATGTTGCTCCACATTTATCACTTTCCTTCCTGCTTGAAATTGCTTGATGTATTCCTCATTTGATGAATAAGTTTAACNGAGCTAGCCTGGCGCACCTCTCTCTCTCTCACTCTCTCTCACTCACTCTATATCTCTAATGACTCGTCGTATGGGACGGAGGACTTCATCAGCTCTGGAAGACGTTCTCCATACCCCAATTTCCATTACCTTAACTGCCAACGTGGCCATCTAACGCTTCTGGAACTTCATTTCGCTCCAGAAGTAACGTTCTACCTCTAGACTTAGTTCGTAGGAATGTTCTGTGTACTCCCTCTTTTAATACCAATGTCATTGACTCTGAGAAACGCCATTACTTAATTGTGTCCTTATATGATGAGTTTATTCTATTTATTCTGCCTTTAAATCTAAATTTTAGGAGGTATATTTCGAACAAAAAATAAGCTATTGAAGTTGGTGTGCAATGATGCAATGTAATAATTTAATAACCAAATAAAAATTAAATCTAGTTCAATTTATTTCCAATGTAAATTAGTTTAATATACTCTACTTCTTTGAGACAGACTTTAATTTATTAACCCACATTAGTGCACGTTTGTGACAACATAAGAAAGTCAGCTTGTAAACAAAATTAAAAATTTCATCACTGCTAAGTATAAATACAGATAAGGCGCTCAGTATTCCGGAGCCCTGTTTAACCGTGGAACAGAAATTTACTTTCTTACATGAGGTGAAATTACTTGGCACAGGAATCTCATATTTGGGGCAAGGAACGCCCATTATCGTTTCCATTATTATCCATTATCATTATTTTGATAATATCTGGAAATCGTTTTTTGTGGTCTTAATTTTCCAGAAACCATTTACAATAAATTTTCACATTTTTGTTAAAGGCATTCCAACAATTCATATGAAAAATGTACAACACGCAGGTGATGCGTAGACTACAGGAATACTTCAGTACAGTTGTTAATATAAATATTCGTAAATAAAGCCAAATATTAAGTCCAATGAATCGAAATATATTTTTTATTACTGTTGGAAACATTAGCGAAAATTAAAAAAAAAAAAATTGTTGATTACAATACAGTTTTAAAATCTCATATTTTTATTATTTGCGACAAACCAATTGTCATGAAGAAAAACAACTAATAGTGCTTACTAGACCGTAAAATTGCAATTTATTGTTCAGATAAATTCCCACTATTAATTGTAATATTTTTTTTACGCAAATTCATAAATATTTAATTTAATAACTAACATTAACTCTCATAAAAAATTTACTTTTTATTCGCTCTTGAACTCCCAATCTAATTCGTTTCTTAATTGTTAAATATTTTCCTCTGTATTCTGTTGCAGTTACAAGTAAGACATCATCTGCTAACTGCTTAGTTTAATTATTCTATACTTAATTTTATGTTCGCTGCATAAAAGAAAATTTTTTACAGGCTTTTAAATTTATATTGCAGTATTTAAAAGCCACATGCCAAATTTAATTAAAAAAAACTGAAAATTGTGGCCTATCTCCCAATAATCTACGGACCACAATATATATATAAAATATGTGATTATCATTTTTAGTACCAACTAGACAATATTAAAAATATAAAAATGCATTGTAATACTAAATGATGTTTTAAAAATCTGTCATGCGAGTAACCTCAATACATATTTTTTTTACGGAATTGAACATGGAAATTGAAAGTGGCTAATTTTGTGCTAACCTCCGCACGTTTATAAAGACTCCCATATTTTGTTTTTTTAATGAATTTTTTTTTGGTAGTATACTTGAAAATATTTTTTTCGGTATAAAAATAGATTTTTTGGGAATCAAAACAATCAACGGAAAATCAGGCTCTAATGTAAAATCCTATAACACCTGTGTAAATTGGAACAATTGTCACAGTCTGACCAACAAGTAACAGTGATATAACCATAACATCGTATTTCTTGTAACACACAACTTAGTACTTCAATTATAAGCAAATACAATCTGGATGTATTCACTTATTTATTCATTTATGTGTGTAATGTGGTTGTTATAACTGAATGATTAACCCAGATAGCCAGAGTTGATTTGTTACCTTGTTTTAAAATATAAAAACCGAATTCGGTATTCACTTATTGACCTTATTGACCGCTGAAATCAGTTGAGGGGCTTATTGAGGAATACCAAATTAAAAGATCTATAATTTTCAGATCCCAAAAAGAAAAGAAAAAAGAAAGATAAAATATATGTGTAGAATTATATGCCTTGTATTGCATTTTGTAAAAAAAAAAAGAAAAAAAAAGTCAATTTATTTATATTCTGACCTCCAAAAGAAAAGAAAAAAATAGTAGTATTATAATTATAACTATTACTTAAATTTTGTACAATTAAATATATTTTACATTAGTTATGTTACTATAAATTGTAATATATTTTATTCTTATAAGAAACTTATTGGCGACCACGTTGAAATTCTAAGTATGTGTAAATTTACTCAATCCTGTTCACCTACCAGAATGGTCCGAATGAAGGGCGTAATAACCACGCCGTTGATGCCCTCTTAACTGATCTTAAACCTTTCTACGAAAATGCTATTTAAGTTTAAATATTTACAAATTTAACTAAGAGGGTTTAGAGCATTCTCCACTCTTTTACTACTCCATCCTTTTACTATCATCACTATCTCCGGCTCAAATGATAAGCAATGGCTATCATTTAAAGACTAAATGTACTCTTTCCCTATCTTTAACGGAACATAGGATATTTATTTAGTTTATGCTTTAATTCCCCATTAATTTTGCCATTATATGAACTAATAATATTGGTCTACAAATGTTTATACTCTATTATTTTTCTTCTTTTGACTAATAAATAAATAACTAAAAGAAGGGAAAGAAATCTTTTGTGACCTATATAATTTATTTATTTTAAAGTTTACATTTCTAAGTTTATTTAGGACTGATAATTTCTTAGAAGATGTAAATCTGGAGGATGGTATAGAAAATATAATCTAGCCAATATTTATGATAAATGCGTTTAACTCTTATAATTATTATTTAATAAGTAAAGATTATTTAATTCATTTCAGCGGATGATATGATTTTATTTTTATTTTAATTTACTGAATTTAAGGAAAAAGAAAATTGAAAGGTTAAAGATTTGGACTTCTTATTTATAGTCTTATTCTAATAAAAATGAGAAGAAAGAAAAATACCAAGAGGCTCTTATTAAGTAATAAATAAGTAAAATATTTTTTGTAAAAGAAAGATTAACATTAAATAATAATAAATAATTATTTGTATCAAAGGATTTTTATATGACCAATTGATTGTAGGTTGAGAGTAATCATTATAAGAAGTTGATTACTATTTAGTAGGAGTTGTACACACCTCTATCCATGGTCTCCTATGTGTTGGGAGAGTGTGTGATAGCAGAGATAACGCCAAGTCTGTACACCGTTGCAGGACGAGCAACACTAGTTGCCAGGAGTCAGTTTTCATTATCACTACCCCCTCCATAGATTGCGGCTCAGACTCTTGTGCTAGGTCAGTTCCTCCACCACTCCTGCCTCCACCGCGTTGTTCTGCTTCTTATGCGACAAATAAGCAATAATGCGAATAAGGAGGAGGAGGGGGTCTTAGGTTGCTAGCAATCCCTCCTCCTAAGCAAATCCCTTTGCAATCCCTTAGCAATCCTTAGCAATTTCTTAGCAATCCCTCCTTCTAAGCAAATTCCTTAGCAATCCCTTAGCAATCCCTTAGCGATACCTTTGCAATCCCTTGCAATCCCTTAGCAATCCCTTTGCAATCCCTAGCAATCCCTTAGCAATCTCTCCTCCTAAGCAAATCCCTTAGCAATCCTCAGCAATCCTTTAGCAATTCCTAGCAATCCCTCCTTCATAGCGATCTCTCCTCCTCCTCCTCCTCCTCCTCTCCCGTGAGTAAAACAATTATTTGCATCCTTCATTTGGGCTTATGAATATTCATATGCAATTTCAAAAGTTAAATCAACTTTCCTACGAGTAAATTCAATCCCTACTTCCCATTAAATATTGAAGCTCTCTTTTGTGATGGGTGTATGAACATCGAACATGGCATTGAAGTATGTCAGTGTCCCTAAGGCTGCGTTTCTGGTGGGAGGGAATCGCTCATGCTGTTCTCTTTGACCATGTAATGTTACGGATAACTCGGATGTTGAGTCCTCCAAGTGCAATGGGTTTTGGTAGCTAGGTTAATTGATAGCCATAAGAGACGAAAGCTCATCCTACTTGTGATGAGTGAGCAAGTTGATGGGTGGGTAGTCTGTCCAGAGAAGTACCTGACGGAATCTGTCAGGAATAAATCCGAAGATCCATAAATATCCTTTAATCAATAGGTAGTGGATGAACTCTGGCTGAGATAGTATAGTACTACCTTGGATACCAGGTGACCCAGAGTTTGAAGTAGACTTCGCCTAGAATGTTCATGGCTTTGCTGATGGGTGACTTTTGTATCCTGGCTACTCGAGGGGCACTTGGGGAAGACACTTGGTCAATAAATTTAAAATATATTTAATAAGTTGATTTATTCGATTAGACTTTCAAAGGGCACTTGAACGCTTAATTAAAGGCCTCTAAATTTTGCAGAGAACTATAATATATATCTATAACTAAATAAATGTTTACTCTGTTACAAGGTACGTTTGTTTGTGGATCTGACAGTTGTTGCGTCTTTAGGGAATACAGACTTTTTGTGTCGGACTACATCCTTGGAGATTTAGAAGATAAGCATTTAGAGGCTATCAGCGCCTTCATAAGCTATACTATTGAATACAAAGAAAAATTTTACATCAGGTACAAGGCTAGTGCACACCATGTAGTTTTGGGAACACCAAACATTTCAAGTGATAAATAGGCTTATTAGAATATTTACTTAACAATAAAGGACGTTCGGAAGGGGGTAGGGAATATATCCCAAAATGCTGAACTGAAAAAATACATCGATTGACTATTCATTGACACATTGACCTGCATTTTCTGCAGCCTTGGTGGGAGAAGATGGTTTATCTGAAAATTCGAAGCAGATTGAAAAAAAATTCAAAGGCTCATATGTCTCGGACTTACAAGTGTAACGAAAACGGATTCACGTTGTATTATAGAACTCAGTAGAGGTCATTTTAGGCTTTACTTCTCCGCATATCTGCGTACAAAGGAAATATTCTTTGAAATAATAATAATAGTTATTTAAAAAAAAAATTACAAACATCATTGCTAAGTATCGTTTCTGATTATTTTTTACTAAATAACAATTATAGAAGCTGTTAAATTCAAATTTTTGATGTAATTTAACAGTACTAGTGCAATTCATAATACATATAGCAACGCATAAAGTCCAGTATAATTTACATGAAACATTTCAAGAAAATATTTACGATCTCAATAACCTTAATGGTTAGCCGGCCTACACAGTTTCAAAAAATATGCCAAAAATTGGTATTTAGGCTTTTATTACAGTAAAATTGAATTCATTTGTTTTTTGGAAGCAAAGTCGGGTGTTGTCCCCCATAGCGATTGATGGTCATTTACAATCGCATATGCTCTCATTAAATTTGTAAAATCAAATATGATCATTTACTCTTATTCATATCTCTAAGTAATGGATTTTTAAACTATGTCCAGCATTTCTTCCAAAGGTAATTTTAGCAGCATTAGCTAATTTCCATAGTATTTAATATTAAAAGGGAAAGTAAATGACATTATTATATCTTCTGATTTTTCGCAGTTATATCATAACTATTTACAATTAATATTCAATTCTTAATTTCTTAAGTCTATAGAGAATTTTTATTTATTTGTAAAGTCAACGGTAAATCAAATTATTTATGCGTTGCTCCATCGGTAGTCTGTGCCTATTTTCATGAGGACTGATTATATGCTGTGAGAATGAAGTCTTCTTATATTTTTATATCTGTACCTTCCCACAGTACTGGCGAGGCTGAGAACGATATGCCATTGTTCTATTTAATATGCTTTCCATATTCAGTGCTGTGATAATATGAGTAAATATACATAAGCTTGTTAATAAAAAAAACTCATAAAATGTCATTCCCTAATTCACGCCTTACAAATGATTTATTGTGAGTTTGAGGTACTAGAAGTTTAGTGTATGTGTCCGCAAGCGTTTCTCGTTACTGCCAATCAATGAAGTAATTGATGAAGGCATCACCAAGATGCAGGAGAGCACTTTAAGCTAAAGACTGGAAAACAAATAGTTGAACATCATACAGTGCCTAAGAAAGTGGACAAGACTATGTTCGGCTCGAGTATGGCAAAATCCTGCCGAAAGCCCTCGCCATTACGACGGGGAAGACAGCCCGTAAAGACGGAGCCCTATAGGTATGTTGATTATCGTAAATACTATCATTGGATCACTAATATTAGAGGCTCAAAAGAAAAAAAAAAGTTATAGTAACCCAAAATGTAATATATATTTATTCTGTAAAAAAATTTAAGGAGAAAATAAAGAAATAAATTACAATATTCAATAAAGCTATAAATAGCAAATAATTTACGATCAATTTTATATAGATACACCTTTTTTTACCCACAAATATTTACCATGTAGTACGCTATGAAATTTTTTTTCTTCTTGTAATCTCAATCAAATTTACCAATTGACTGACATATAATAATAACCTCGTCGTTCCTCGTATCTTTTTCAAGTCTATCTCCCTAACGTTACATCTCCTTTGAAAGTAAATATCACCCAAAAATCGGAGTATGTAACAGAATATCAGGAAACAATAATAATTTGTTTCTAATTTTTCAATGGTTTTGACAATTAAATGCAAGCAAGTAAATAAAATACAATTATCAAATAAATACAATCGCTTTATGAAATAATAATAGTANGTCCCAAAGTAGTGTAACTCGCTCCTGTTTCAAATGCAGGATTCCTTCTTCGCGAGCAACCGCTCCTTTGGGGACCGAACCAAAGGTCCTGTGGGGTACGGAGTTCACTACCCATCACCCTATTCGGTACGTTACTCTCAGAATATTATAAATATTATTTTTTTTGTGGTATTTAATCCCACGTAACTTTTAACAACAGCTTAATCTTCCCATTGTATTCTTGAATATATATAAAGCAATATAATTTTAATATAAAATTGCTTGTAATTTAATAAATACCTACTAACAGGAGCTTCTTACAATACACCAGACCTCTGAGTTTTGTGGTTTCATTTTAAAGATCAAAAATAGATGTAAATAACTAGTTGTATCTAAAAGTAAAAAAAAAAAAAATCTGGAGAAAATTAAAACTGAAAAAGGAGTGGGAGGCTATTCAAGTCCCTTAGTTACAGTTTTCAGTGTGATTCACATAATTTTTCTCCTCTAATTCATAGGAGGGCACGGTGATCGAGTAAGTGGTTAGGGACAACCATAGATCCTTGGTTCAAAAGTTCTGGTATATCATCTTTTTTTTCTTGTGATGATATTGTTTGTAATGAACCAAAGGATTCCTGGTACTTTTGTGGGAACAACCAATCATGCTACCAAAATTGTGTGTTGACCACACATTCAAAAGTTAAATCAACTTTCCTACGAGTAAATTCAATCCCTACTTCCCATTAAATATTGAAGCTCTCTTTTGTGATGGGTGTATGAACATCGAACATGGCATTGAAGTATGTCAGTGTCCCTAAGGCTGCGTTTCTGGTGGGAGGGAATCGCTCATGCTGTTCTCTTTGACCATGTAATGTTACGGATAACTCGGATGTTGAGTCCTCCAAGTGCAATGGGTTTTGGTAGCTAGGTTAATTGATAGCCATAAGAGACGAAAGCTCATCCTACTTGTGATGAGTGANAAAAAAACATCCAAAATTGAAAAGGTAGTAAAACTGCCTTGTTTTTTTTATTTCCCTCTTTATCCCCTGGTCAGTATTATTAAGTTTACATTTTCTTCTCATTCCCTTTTTGATTTCTAAAAAAATAATATTCGTTTGCTCTTTTGTTGCTTATAAGTCTTTAAAAAAATATATATTTTTTGTAGTACCACTGACACAAGCTTCCTTATTTCTGTTCGTTACCAATTTCGGGGTTTAGATGAATTCTTTAATCTTTTTTGTCAAATATTTCATTATATATTCTGCCCTCAGTCATATAAAAAAGAAAAAAAATGTTTATATATTATTAATGGCACTAAAATATTTTTTCATTCTAAATTTTTTGTTATAAAATTATTTTTTGCATTTTAGCAATTCATATTTTTTTTACAGCTTTTATTGTTCTGACTATTTTCAATAATCAATATAATGAGTAATTGAAACTTTTAAATTGATGCACACACACACAAAAAAGTATTGCCAGATAAAATCTTAACATTTAAATTATTTCTAATACTGCTAATTAATTTTGCAATGAATGTATTTCATTGTCAATTAATTTGACATATTTATCTTTAGATATACCTAAACCAATTTTAATATTTTTTGACTATAGTTTTTATCAACTTATTACTACAATCAATATACTTATTATAACTAGTCTAAATTGACTTCCTTCATTACTATTTCCTTCAGTTTCCTCCTAAGTATTTTACCAGTTGGTGATTTGGGGATTTCAGGCACAGGAATAATTTGAGCCAATTTTTTATAAGGAGCAACTTGATTTGCCACCCATTCAGAAATCCCTTCAACATCCAGTTGGATTCCTGGCTTGGCGACAATGAATGCTACTGGGAGCTCTCCTGACTTGATTGAAGGTGCTCCAGTAACTCCTACATCGACTACATTTGGATGTTGTCTAAGAAGAGCTTCTAATTCTGCTGGAGCCACCTAAACACACAAGGCAAAGTATTAACAGTAAACCAATAGGGATATAGCTTTAATTTTAATATAATTTTTCAATCTTCCTCCTTTTGACTTTTAACGAAGAGGAATGTACCTCTTGAAATTGCTTTTGTTACAGAGTTTTTGTAAATGTTTTGATTTTTTTTTTAATTGGCCTGCTAACAACAAAAATAATAGTCATTTTATATATATTTGTGTGTGTACATATTACTCTACATATTACTGACTTTCTTTTTATATTTTTAGTTACAACACCTATTTGAAAATTTGGTATGAAGCTGTTAAGTAGAAAACGAATACAAACGTTGTTTTGCGTGCAAAAACATATTTCCGTATTGAAATTCGACACTGATATGATTATTGACAAAATAAACATTGTAGTGCAGCAAAGGTGAAGAATTAGGTATGGAGGTTTACCTGTTATAAGCACTTAAAAGCTGCAATTAATTGTTTTCCTACAAATAAAATTTGCTATATCGTTATTAAGTGAAAAATAAAAAGGTGAATTTAAATTTAGCAAAATAATAAAAATAGTTATTGTGATGGTTTAAAGAAATTCGCTACTGATAATGCACCCTCTGCGCCATACATGACCCAATTTCAAAATTACATAAATATAATAAAACTATTCATCATAATAAAATTTTGCAAAACTAAAACCGCAACAAATATTTTGAAGAATTTCTCTATTAGGCGCAAAACCAGAGGATAACAGTTTTAAAGTTTTAATGCAAAATATTCTTATTTTAGATGATTTTAGGTGGGGTTCGGTCAAGGTATCAAAAGATTATCTGCCAACGTTTCAGCTTACAATGTAAGCCATCTTCAGGCCTGTCTAATGTGACTGGTAGTCAAGGAAATGTGAACTTACGGACAGGACGTTCCTCTCTCGTCTTCATGATAGACAGGCCTGAAGATGGCTTACATTGTAAGCTGAAACGTTGGCAGATAATCTTTTGAAAATATACACTTTTTTTAAATTTGTATTTTTCTTTTTTTTGGATCTACCTTGACCGAACCCCAACTAAAATCATCTAATAATAATAAATACGGTCAAAATAACTCTCCTTTATTCTCCTTTTAGGACTTCACCAAAAAAAATACCAAGATACAAAATGCTCAGATCATATTTCGAAGAAATTCGATACTGATACTCCATTTCCATGTCTATGCTTTACTAAAAGAAAACTGATTTCTCTTTACAACAATGGCGAATTGTAAAATTGCATAAATATCCCATAATACAATAAAATTATCAAAAATTCTAAACCTGTTATATTCATTTTGACAAAATTCGCTAATTGTCACAGCTCGATGATCCTCAAGCATCAAAGCTTAAACTGTAATAATCCATATCTCAAGTCCCCGTATTATAAAAAAAGAAGTACTAAAATACTAAGAGACATCGTATTTTCGAATAAATTCGCTCTTCGAAAATTGACTCTTCATTAAGGTTAATTAGCCCGCCTAATGGCTGCAAAATATTGGCAAATGGGGAAAATTTTGAGTAATTATATTTTTATTTCTCGTCATTAATAAAATTCAAGTTCGAAAACAGCCATTGTAGAGAGAGGAGTTAATAATCTAATTTTATCTTAGAAGCCAAGTCACTAAGACTGACAGCGGAAAATAGTGAAGGAAGGCATCATAGTTGCATTTGGCAATATCTCCGTTATGAAGCGTTTATGTAAAAAAATTTACAGAATAGAAACGTTAGAATATTATAAATATTATTTTTCTTGTGATATTTAATCCCACGTAACTTTTAACAACAGCTTAATCTTCCCAAGAAGGCAATTGTATTTTTGACCTACATTTATAATTTGTTATTCAGAACTACCCACTTCCCTCTCCTCTGGAAATATTCAGATATAAAACTATTTCCCAAACCTGGAAAATCACCACATAACCCCTCATCCTATCGTCCTACAGTAGTGCCAAGGAGATTTTTTGATGTTTCCTAATCATTTGATAGAGTCTTGCACAGTGGTCTACTGTTTAAACTGAAATCGATACTGGCATCCGCTGAACAATATCTTCCACCAACGGGTTATTTACATGTTAATTCAATCTTCCGTGGCCTCCATAAATATTCTAACATCTTCCGAATAAGATCCTTCCCGAACAGATTATTAAGATATTCACGTAGGCTTCTATGGTCTCTAGATATACTCCAGAATCATCACCGAAAATGATAAATTAATCAAATGTCTTGTGTACAGTAATGTTAACGAAGAAACAAGTAACTGTTATTCTAAGTTATGATACTTAGGGACTTCCTTAAAGGGAATATGCTTAATGGGTTAATAGCAAGTTTTTCACGTTGTAGACTAAATTTCCTCTTGAGCGCAAAGAATACTGCCCAGGAACTTTTTTGGATGTTTCCCAAGCATTTGATAGAGTGGTCATCTGTTTAAACTGAAATCCATACTTCCTAGTATCACTTACCTTATCCTTAAGTCTTACTTATCCAACTGTTTCTTTAGGGTTCGGCAAGGATTAGATTACTCCGAAATCTATCAAGTGGAAGCTGGAGTTCCTCAAGATAGTGCGCTTGGACCTATTCTATTTATTCTGCTGACATTCCTACCCATCTAAGTACCCTCTTAGCTTTATTTGCGGACGACAAAGCTATCCTATCCTCCCATCCCGATCCTAAAACAACTTCTAAAAACTTGCAAGATCACCTCGAAAAAATCAAACAATGGTGTGGCAAATGGAGATTAAAAATCAATGAAGAAAAATGCGTTAATTTCCAATTGCGGAAAAAGACTGTCCTAAAATTGTAAAATTTAACAATTCCTTTACAACGTTCAAATTCCGTTCGTTACCTTAGGTTCCATCTAGACTTCCGACTTACATGGGGGAAGCATACTAAAATTAAATACAAGAACTCAATCGGCAATATGGACTTCTATAAAGACTAATGAATAAGAACGCCAATCTTACGATAGAAAACAAACTGACGCTCTACAAAACCTTATTACGACCAATCTGGACTTACGGATTAGAAATATGAGGTGCCGCCAAGCCTTCCAACATCCAAAGAATCCAGTCCTTTCAATCCAAAACCCTGACAATAACTGCAAATAATCCCTATTTCGTAATCAATTTATCCCTACACCACGATCTTAATATCCCTTTTGTTCAAGACATAATTTTTCCTTGTCACCTTCTCTCCCCTTGTGATTAACATTGAATGTCATTTTCTCTTCATTGTGATCAAATTACAAAATTTTTTTATTTATCGGAATGTAATAAATAAATAAAAGTTTAATAAACAAAATTTACTTGCTACTAGACATTTTGTTGAACTCATTGAAACATTCGGCCAATCTGAGAAGAGCAAAATACTGTCTATGGTTGACATTTGTGATTTTTTTAAACATCATGAATACTAGTAAATAAAAATAATAAAATTCATAATCCTTTTTTCGTTTAATATTTGTTGTGTGTTTTTATTTAGTACTGTAATGTAATGTGAAATCTGAAAATCAACTAATAAAAGTTTAAAAAAATAATTAAGCGTTAGTTCAAATGGAGTTTTTTTTTTTTTTTTTTNGGTTTTTTTTTTTACCATAGATATTATTAGGCAGATAATTTTATAGAAATACACTTTTTTTTTAAATTTGTAGTTTTGGATCTATATTGACCGAAACCCAACAAAAAAACATCTTATATTAAGCGTTAGTTTTTTTATTAGCTTATTGCCTTGAAAATAAACTATTGTTGTCGTTCTTAAAATAGAAACTATCTAGTATAAGTTTTAGATAGTAAAACTAATTAAATAACTGTTCTAATTTTTATTGTATTCTAAAATTAGTTTGCCTATTTATCAAGTTTATCTGAAAAGGTTAAATCATAGAAATGACTACGTTTAAATTTCAGTATTGTATATAATTACCTGATATCCATGGGTTACAATTAATTCTGTTTCATTAACGAATATAATTGCCTGAAATCACTTGGTTACAATTGATTATGTTTCATTATTGATTATAATTACCTGAAATCCTTTGACTTTGATTAATTCCTTCAGTCTGTCTACGATAAAGAAATTGCCCTCCTCGTCCACATAGCCCACATCACCAGTGTGCAGCCAGCCATCACGATCAATCGTTTGTTCAGTTGCCTCTGGATTGTTGTGGTATCCCTCCATCACCTATTTGAAAAAATCCAATCAATTTAAATTGCTCTCATTTTTGTATAGTATCTAATCAGCAAAGAAATGCATGATGGATAGGTTGAAAAAATAGAGTTCTACTCTACTTAGGAGTCCATAAACCATTCTTTCTTTGTCAGAACCATTCTGCACTATCCTCTATCATAATTGCAATATCCTGTTTCTTAACAGTCTTCAGCGCTCTATATTATTGGCCATATATGTCCTTTAAATGATTCAAATTAGATTTTTTTATATTACTCTAGTAATATAAGTAATGCAATAATTTGTTTATTTATTTTCTTCCTTAACACCTACTAATACTAAATATATAAATAAAAATCTCACCTGAGGGCCTTTGAACCAAAGTTCTCCATGTTGATGAGGAGGTAAACATGTTCCATCATTTAGATCAATTACACATGCCTGAGTGTTGGGGAGTAGTTTACCAACTGTACCATAGTTTGTGTATCTTAGTGGAGTAATGGTCACCAGTAATAATTCTGTCATCCCATATGCTACAATAAAAAAAAATGTTCTTGTTTGAAATGTACGGTTTTTATTTAATTATAAGTACTATTTTACACTACCAAAAACTGCTCAGGCAAGATGCATTAAAATTCCCTTTCTTTACAAATTTCACATATAAAATAAATAGTAATAAAAGTTGCATGTACCGCTAAAAATATTATCATTGTTTACAAAATTCTACCACAAGATGACGAGTCGTTGTACTAATACATTGTTTTATAGTAAATACCTAATTTATTCTTCTCTTTATAATCTTCATTCACATCAAGAAGCTGGAGAAGGTATTAAAGAAAAATTAAAGTAGACGAGACTGTCCCTTTGGAACTGACAGAGTAGATAAAGGCAGGGGCCTACCTAAATACATTCTTAAATATGTTCCTTATTTTTAGCCATTCATAGTTGAACATATAAGTTATAAAATCAAATGTACATATTTTATTTTTTATAAATATTTTCGCAACAAAAATAGTAATCCATGTCCATGCAGAAGTTTTGTGCTGACGAGGTTAAATTGATGTAGCAATTATTCAGGCCTTGAAGAAGAAACAATATCTGGCTTGCTTTTGGTCGTTAAAAGTTCATTCTAAGCAGATTTTACATGATTCATGAAGGAGGGATAAAAATGAGATTAAAATAAAAAAATTAATATTTTATAAGTATAACATGTAGTAGATACCTTGTTTGATAATATGAGGTTTTTTGACTGAAAGCTTGGTGATTTCCTCAAGGCTACAAGGGGCTCCTCCGGTCAACGTGAATTTAAGACTGTCCAAATCTTTAGCTGTCACCTCAGGCCGACTTCCCAGGAAATTTATTATCGGAGGGACAGCATTTAATATTACGTCCTGAAGTCATTATAAAATTATTTGGAGAAAGTGCTTCTGGAATAGTAATATATCAATTGGCTTTATTAAAATTTTTATTATTTGTGTTTTTTTAGACTCGTGAAATATTTCATATAAGGCTATAAACTAGGGAGACAGTTCACTAAAGATAGAATCTTATTTAACCATGGGTAGAAATAGAGTTGGGAATATGAAGTAGGAAACAAATGTATTAAAAGAGCAACAAATTTCCTTAAATACATTTTCAAAGAGAAGGTTAGAAATTATTATTTGTCCTAAACCATCAGATGGTCTCTTTATTTATGTGGCAGTGTAGTTTCCATTGCCACTCTCAAATGCCATCAAGATCAAAATTGGCATTGGGTGGGATTTTTTTCTTTATAAAAACCAACCTGTATATAAATAGGTATTTACTACTGGGTGGCTACCTGCATTTAGCTCCTCCATTAACGACCCAAAGTACTTGAAAAAAAGTTGAGAGAGATAAAAACTGAAAAAATCAACAACAGTATATTAACGAGAATAATTATTTAAGATCACAGTAAACTTTTTCAAGTCACTGAATTATTTATTTCAGAAAGCTCTTTCCAAAATTTTATCTGCCAGCTCTTCGAAATTTTTAATGTAAATCTATATAGTCAACATAAGCTTTTGTACAATAATGATGAAACAATATTATTATTCATTATTGTATTTCAGTAAAAATATGCGGTAGTAATTATTGAAAATTGGAACACAAGAAAACATGTTGTAGCTCATTTGCTTTTTTTAAGATAATATTTTTAAATTTAAAGAATTTAGAAAGTCAAGAACTGCAAAATTGAAAATAAAAAAAAATTAGAAAATTAATAGGGGAGTTTTACAAGTGCTAGATTGATAAAAGAAAAAAAAAGAAGGAAAAAACGGTCTAGCAACATTTTCCATGCATTTTTATCGGTATTATCATACGAGATGTATGCATTAGAAACATAGAATTCATCTAAGATTCATCTAAAAGCAAAAGTGGACTTAATTTTTTATGTGATTGAAATTGTAATTGAAATAATGATAGCAAATTTCTGACACTTGAATGAAAATGAAATTTCCACTTTATCCAAATACACTAGTTTTTGTTTACTACCAGTTTGCGTTATCCAAAAATACAAATTTTTTATTTTATTTTTTTATATTGTGGCGTGCCAACCTTGCGGTCATTAACGCCAAGGAAAAGTAATTGTTACTGGCAGTGTAAGTGAATCAGCTCATTACTTGTTTGAAAATCATATTTATTTAGATGTCTATTGTATAAAACTATACAACTAAAAATTGCACAACTTTTATACCTTTAACTTTATTCTTATTTTTTAAATTACATTTATTTTCATCAGCTCATGAAAATGATGGAGAACTTGTATGTTGTCTAGTGTATTTTTGGCGAATTTCTTGCGAGGAAATGTACAAATGTTGTACGGTTCCTAAATTATCCTACTTAGGAGAAGCTAAAAATATAAGCTGTTCAAAATTACATGCCAATATATATTTTTATTTATTTATATAAATGTTCATTCTTCACAATGAAACGTGCAAAATTTGCTTAGAATACCCAGCACCTCAACCCAGCGCGACGAGATTTTCTTTCTCTCAAACCAATTTATAAAAATATTTATGAAACATTATAGGAGTAAAATTTAATTTTAAAAATGTGAAAAATGCACATTAAAAGTATTCAAAAATTAAACTTCAATTTTTGAGCGAGCCCCTTTATTTTTACACAATATCTTCAACAAATCGTTTAAAAAATTTTGGGGGGAAAAGAAACAATAGAAGTGGAATTGTGAATTAAATTATCATAAATGGCTTCAATATTAGTGTTGGGACAACATTTGTATAAAGTAGGAGAAAAGTTTATTTTTATAAAATTAGCATTTATAACATTTTTATGAAAAAACACCCAATAATGAAGATACTTAATTACATAGTCAGGAAGTTCCCCAATTCTTCTCTTTCGATTAGTTAGTGCCACATTAGGGCTCTAACCTTTTACTCTCATTGTTTTTAGTCCCTTAGTAATTCCTGAATGAAGAGGAGCACCTGAATGATGGAATTCTCTTAATTTATAAGTATTAAAGTAATAAAGTTTCATGCCTGATTAGTTCTCATGATCTTGAGGAAAGCTGTGGAATCGAACTTGGGGAGAATTACCAGCTTGTCTCCATTTCTGAGTCCTCTTAACATGACCAAACCCAAGCCGAAGACATGGAAGAAAGGCAGTATGGCTGGCAAGGTATGCTGATGGTCCACTAATAAATAAACTTTAGTATTTTACGAAAAATTCAAAGCAATAACTTATATAGCTTATTAAACATAAAATCTGAAAAATGTAAATTTGATATTATCTAAATGTTAATAAAATGTATGAGGGGCGGCAGGGTATTCTATGGGATCCGTTCGGGGCTCACAAAGGCGCTGCGATTCAAATCTCACCCCGAGCAATCTCTTATATATAAATAATAGCTTGTCCTATGCCATGGGTGTTTAAAATGAGATGGCGACCTGTAGATTGCCTCATTGTTATCTTATGACCCTGAGTGGTTAAAAGGGAAGCTTACACTATATATATATATACATTCTTAAATATGTTCCT
>KZ807683.1:410743-427314 GCA_000696205.2 Oncopeltus fasciatus | reverse complement strand
ATTTGAATATAACATATATTTGAATATTAAACGTTTAAAATTTAAATTAAGTAACCTCGGTCACATTACTGTAACGAATAAAATGTAATATTTACATGAATTTAAAAGTAGCTTTATAAATATTTAAGTCCAGTATATAAAATTGAAAAATTGTTTGGAAAATACTTAACAATGGAACTTAATGAATTCAGCAGTTTCTTGTCTTTGAAATGGACACTGCAAATTTCGTTTTGAGACAGGGGAGCAAGGGAGGGAGTGTGAAAGTAGAAAAATTGAATTATTTTTATTTATTTTCATTAAAAATTATTATAAATTACTTTCTACATAGTTTATATCTAGTAATGTCTTGGTTAATATTTACAGTATAATTAATAATAATATAAAATTAATTTATTTACAAAATTGAATATAACTGTTATTTTCAGTATAATGTAATTTTGTAACATTTATGTTCAGTAAACCTTTTTAATAAAACAATTAAGGAAGATATTTAAAAACGGATTTACTAGGATGCTTTAGTTCTTCCCCTTGATTATAGATTCAGGAATAGCAATGTTATTCGCGGTTGATTTTATTGTCCTATTTAGCTTTTAAAATTATATTAGTAATTTACTCTCATGTATATAAGAAGGATTTATATCCTTATTATTGCTCTTATGTTTAAAGAAGGATATATATCCTTCTTAAAGGAAACGAGGAAATCGGTTCTAAGATAGTTCTACGACACGAATGTTTATATAAAGTATAAGATTCACTTCTCCTATTTCAATAAACAAACACTAGTTTTAACTCACCATTTAACAATAAAACTTAAGAAATGAAAGTTTATGAGCAAATATGCTCTAACGAATTACAATATACACATGAGTAAAATGAAACGTAATAAAATAATTTAAATGCTGTGCGTTAGAATGCTGTGAATGACGTTTTAAATGTTAAATTATGATTGAAAATACGATTTACATCACTGATATGTTAAACGCAGATCATAATCAACTTGTCATGTAATGTTTTTGGAGAGGTAATGTCTCACTGTTGTTTCCCTTTGTTTTAATGAAAATTCTTAAAGTATATAAAGTACATATATTATGATTTGCATTATAATGCATACGAACAGCGCAGATATATGGTATAGAAAATTATAAGCTTCTCTCAAGATTTGGCATTTTTATTTAGAGGAACATTGCAGCCGAATATTAAATAAAATAGTGTGCCAATTATAAATGGCAAGTAATCTGCTTAAAAAAAAAAAGCATCTTTAAAACAGTATAATAAAATTTTAAAAGTCAACATAAAAAGGTTAGTTGTAACTGAATAAAATACTTAAGATAATTGTAAATTAATTACCCACTAATATTATAGTTATTTTATTAAACAATTAGATTTATACATTACCCCAATAAAAAATTCCTTTCAGCAGAAAGATAAAGGTGAGGTTATATTTCTTTTCACAAAAACTTTTCCAAATTTTGTCCAAATTATTTTCTGACGTTCTGTTTTTTAATTCCTGTCGTTTTGTATTTAAGATACCACATGAACATTAAGTTTTGCTGCTGAAATTCACAGTTTTCCTTCTAAAACGATGGCACTCTCGCTTTGACTTAATATTTTTCATTCTTTGACATTTTGTTGTCAAGTAACTAGAAGCAGAAAAATTTGTCACGTTAGTGATTCTATTCCCATTAAAATTACCACAATAGCTATCTGCCATCGGAATGCACCAAAAAGGCAATTAGAAAGAAAACCTGGTTGAATGTAGGGGTAAAAAACTAATCGGCTGGAAAAAGGCTTATATTTTCCCCTGCTCTCAATGTCGAAAGGGTGAGAAAATCTCTCATGTGTAAAAAGGATAATCCCGGCTTAGTCTTATTTTTTCTTTAGTCAACACACATTCATTTCTATATGTACATACAAAGAAATTGACGGATGAAATTAAATAGAGTAATATATTAGAGTATAAAATTTTAATTTATGTTTCTATAACACTACAGTTATCTACAGTATGTCCAATATCTGAAAGCCCCTCAGAGCTGTCCTAAAACAATTTGACAGAAAATATAAAACATTCCAGATCTGGGAAAGTTGGCTGCCCGGAGCTCATGTAGTTTCTGTTAACGTGTTTTTGGACAGCAACATAAATTGAAATTTTGTACTCTCATATATTATCCTGTTGAATTTCATCCGTCAATTTCCTTGTAAGTGCATATGAAATTGAATGTGTGTTGACTTATAAAGTTAAACAGCCCCATAGAGGCCTTCACACTGTAATTATATTACCATCGTAATCGTTATTAAATGTATTTAAATTGTGTGTAATTAGTTTTATATTGGATATTATATCCGGTAGGATGATTCCCCTTGAGGAATTCTCGGTGAGAAAAATAATTTATGTNTAAGCAAAAACAATACTCTAAGACTAATTAACTTACACTGATAATCACAAGATTATAAAGCTCAGTGCAGTTTTATTTATTTATTTATCTTAAATTATAGCAAGGATATTTTAAAATGAAGCTTTAACATTTGTTTGTGACTTTTAGCTTGATAATTTTGGGGGATAGTAATTCATTCAGACATATCATTAGAAAGTTTTTTTTAATCATTGGTAGAATGTTTTGCAACAGAAAGACCTTTTGTATTTACCATTTCATCTTCCGGGTTGGACCGAGTCAAATTGTTGTTATTTGCCGAGCTTTCGCACATCATGTGATGGCTTCTTCGGGGCTGAAAAGAGAATGAGAGTTGTAAAGAGAGATTTTTAAAAATNAAATTTATTATTATTTATTGTTATATCTTCCATTTTCTAACATCAATGCAACAAGTAACAATGATTGTACATTTTATACAACAACTTGTTGGATAGTGAAATGTTTAGCTCGGAATTCAAACTAGTGGAATTAAAGGAGATGGTATGTAAGAAAACAAGGAGTCGTCCTTTTAAGTTGATTCATTCGAAATAGGGAGCCTTGTGTTAAGGGAAATGGTTCAGTTTGTATCTGGCTTTAGAGGGGATGACTGGAGTTGGGGAGCGTCGTGAAAAAAAATTCTCCAGGAAATTGTCAATATGTCATGAATGGAAACGGTCCTCAGCATCGGGTTTGGGAGTACAGGTTTAGCAAAGATTTATTTTGAAAATTGTTGAGTACTTTTGTGAGGAGGTGACTAGCCTTATTAAAGACAGGATTCAAGACTAGTCAGGTACTAGTCGAACATCAGAATTTCGGGTTCTCTGCCACAAAGTCCTTGCCTGGTCCTTGGGCTTGTAAATTAATGTTTCAAAAAAGTTATTTTGATATTTGTAAATAACATAGCTTCAATTGAACCCTCATATGTTTCATTTTACTTAAAAAAAATGTATTAGAAGAATAGAAAAGATTACAATAGAATATATGGTTATAGTCGTATTATTCGTCACATTATTTTTGTGTATGTTTATATGCTCTAATATTATATTTCACAATAAATACATGTCATAAAAATTGTCATAAGTTATTCAAAAACACAATGAAAATACAATTTAAACAAATACTAAATGCTATTTAAGATCACTATCTAGAATAAAATGAAACTGCTTTTGAGTAAATAAAATAATTGTGATCAAATTAGAAAGGTTATATATGCCGTACTTATTGGTGCTTTATTTTATCTGTAAAATTATTTATTGAAATTTTATTGTAGAATTTTTAGTAATTTTTAAATTATTGATATGCTTTAAGGATTTTACATAATCCACGATTTTTGAGATAGAAGTGGAAGAAGCATATACCTATTTATATTTCTCCTTTTTTTTTCATTCGCTACTAGATATAGTGAATGAAAACAAATTGAGATTACCTAAATCCTCAGAAATTTTGAGAGTTGCTTTTAATGGCGTAGCTTTAAGCTCTATCCTATTTTTTTTTTATGTTTAAAGGTACACCTTCGCCTCCTCCATTAAAAGGTGGGTTAGATATATTTCAATTAGCTATCGTACATCACACCTAATACATTTCGACCATTAATTGGGCACTCTAATGGTTCTAGAGTGAGATATATTACTTCAACCTCAAGAAGAGAACGGCCGACGATATAATAGGAAGCATTGAACGCACGTTTGAACGCAAATGTATAGAAGCCACTAATGGAATATCTCACACAAAATTTTACGGCTTAAGTACTCCTTCTGCTACTCTTATCATATTACATTACTAACTGGGAATCATCTCATATTACAAATGATGGTAAATGGACTGTCAGTCTTAAAACATGGTTTTAAAAATTTTTCACGAAAGAGAGAAGTGTGAAAGAGGACATTAAATGAGAAATTAATCGAAATTGTAAACAACTAAAATTCCTTATGTAACAGCAGGAGAAGGAAGGGTAGAGTTGTATCAACTTAGATCATTTTACAAGTGATCACCAGTGTACTTTCTATTTGACCCACAAAATTTATCGATATTGAACGAGTCATAACGAAGGAAGCAGATGTTTTTATGTATACTCGCCTCTTGTTCGCTTCTCCAGCTAGAAAATTAGTGTTATTGGTTATTTTTGTGGATGGTTTTTTTTTTTTTTTTTTTATTGAAGAACTTTTATTTAAACTTTAATTTTTAAAATTATCAGCATTTTTATTTTATTTGTGAAGATTATTTCACTTTTATTTTTACCAAAAACTTTCCTTTCTTATTAACCCCGCCCACTTCCAAACTCTGAAATTGGTTTAATACCGCCTATCTTCTCCTTAATCGGCTATTTAGATGAAAAAAATTTCAGAATGAAAACTAAGGTTTTGCATGGTTCAATTTAAAAAAATAATATTTTTCAGAAATACTTGAGCAGCACAAAAAATTCATTCAGAGAAATAATGGTTACAAATAGCAACAATAAATACGAATGATAACTCTACATGATTAAAAATGAAGTTTGTTTATTTATTTATTTAAGTACTACTTTTATGTATATATTTCGCTTTTATTTGCATTGAATTAGATATTATTATTTTTATTATCCTACAATATTGTTGTTAGGCTTAAAGTTGCTTCTTTTTAAAAATTACTATCTGCCATTTTTCCTAAATTAAAAATAATATTATTTTTTGAGAAGATGCATTAATTTTTAATGATTCCATAATTAATTTTTTTTATTCTGAAAAACTAGCACAAATAATTAAAAAANAAATAAATAATTAGTATTATAATTTTCCTCTTCCCACTTCCTCCTTCTAGGTCAGCTTAGAGCTTATCTCAGCAACCTTAACTTTTCCCTTTATTGTCTTTTTTAGATAAAATTATTCGTTTGCTATATTTACGTTTATTTACTACGAAAAGTAGTAAATCTGCTCAGTTAACGCTTTTTCTGCGAACAGAATTTTTAAGATTTTTATTTGATTTTATCAAAAAGACTTTTCTGAAATTGTGAAATTTAACAATATTCCTTTACCACAATGAAATTCCGTTCGTCACCTTGGGTTCCATGTTGACTCACGACTTACATGGGGAGAACATACTAAAATTAAAAGACATGAACTCAATCGGCAATATGGACTTTTATACAGACCCATGAAGAAGAAATCCAATCTTACGATAGAAAACAAACTGACGCTCTACAAAACCTTATTACGACCAATCTGGACTTACGGAGTAGAAATCTGGGGTGCCGTCAAGCCTTCAAACATCCAGCGAATCCAGTCCTTTCAATCCAAAACCCTCCGAATAATAGCAAATGCTCCCTATTACGTATCCAATTCTTCCCTTCACCACGATCTTAATATCCCTTTTGTTCAGGATCTAATTTATTTCCGCTCCAGCCTTTTCCACAGTAAACTGCCATGCCATCCTAATCCACCAGCACAGACCTTGTCTTCCAACTCCAACTCCTATAACCCTCCCCGTCGACTCAAACGAAGATGGCCCCGTGACCTTCTGGGGATTTAGTCTGTAAATAATTTCAAAGAGGTGTCATTGGTCCTCTTATCTCCCCATGTGATTGAAATTGAATGTCATTTTTAATTTTCATTGTAAACAAATTACAAAACGTTTTTATTTAACAGAATGTAATAAATAAAAGTTTAAAAAAAAAAAAAATTATTTTTTCAGACGATATTATCGACGCCTTGGAATAAGACAAATATTCTAAACCTTCCGAACATGGAGGCCTTGCGGGTGCATAGTTGATAACTTATACACTTTTGTATAATGTAGTGCAGGAGTGTAGTATATGAATCAATTTCATACAGACAAAAATTGATTTTAATGTCCTCCTGCACTTGGCAAGAAGTTGCTAGCCTTTCCCAGTGAGCATTAAATTATAATTAATGTATTGCAATTATTTATTGTAAATAAGGCCCTTGAAAATTTAAAGAGAACCCCAAAAATAAGAGTTTCTTTGTAACTTAAAAACTTTAAATATATTTAGAAATTCAAGTAACATTTTATTCCTTATGTTGTAACCAAAATTTAAAAAAAATTCTTTTTAAAATACAGTACTTCTAAGCAATTTTGTTTTCATTGACTGACAGCATTCAGAGCACAACACTTTCACCACACAGGTGTCAAATATCTTGAAGAAAGCAAGGTTCAAGTCTATCAATTCTTGGTTGGAATTCGCACCAACCAAGAATTGATACTACATTCAAGATGACTCAAGGTCTCACCCCTGAAGATGAAATCAATGATCTTCGGGGGGCAAGTTAATAAAAAAAAATACAAATATTATTTATATTTATATTTACTTTTTTTTTATGCTCAATATATAATTAATTACTTATCGTCTCTTATCAGTTAAGACAGATTAACCAAAAATTATTATAAAGAAATGTATATTTTTCCTTGTCTTACTACATAATTAATTTCACGCAATGTATGGTATATGCCTAGTAAGACACTTATGCCTTTTTGGACATTAGGCCATTTATGACTAATTATGATCAAAAGCTAAAAGATGATGTAAAATATTAATTGTATATATTTTATGTAATAAGATATTATACATTAACTGTGAATCAATTAGACTCGATGCTTCTTTAATGGTAAATTAGATTCTTTAACGGCGAATTCTTAAATAGGCAAATTTTCTTTAATAAAATCTCAACCCTTATGAGTGATAACTCTGATAGTGGTATTATGGAGTCTGAAAATTTTTTATCAAAGGAAAGATAACATTTAAAGTTCTACCTAATTTTTCCTCTTCAATATTTATTTTTATTATTAGTACTAGATGTTTGTTTTGTGTTATTTTTTTCGAAGTAGTCAGTCATATGTGCTTTTAATTCATTGACAAGATGTGACTCTGAGGCTATAGTTCTACATAGGGTTATTTACATGTCGGTACAAAGAACAAACTCAGATTTTGCCGAGGCGAATCCAGAGAAAGAAGGAGTTGATTGGATGAGGTAGATGGCTCCCTCAGGAAGCGACAGAAGACCATCCGTCTGGAGGCACTTAAGGAGCCCTTCCTTCCTCCTGGAGGATTAGGCGCCATCAGCGGGGCAGAATTTCCCTCTTCTCCTGGTGCCATCCCCGATGGCATTGTCTCTTGCCTTCGACGGAAATCCCGGCGGAAGAGAGGCAACACCACCCCCTTGCGGACCGGTCGATCGAACCAAGGCATGCGTCCCTCCAGTCGCGGCTCCGACGGCCGAGAGGGAACATCCACACCAGTCCCTTCGCTGTCATGAAATCACTTACCCTATGATATCTGGTAAGTTTCGTAAATATCACTCAACATTACCATTAAGATGAGGGCAACCAGGGACCACGGAATGCACTTAACAAGTAATATTCAAAAATCAATTGACAAGCCTAGTTATTTAAGATATTTTTGTTTTAATTTATATTAATTATTAAATGAAAACTTAAAAATTATAAGTACTAGTTAAAAAAAAAGTGGTTCGTATAATTTGTAATAAAGTATAAACAATAACAAAAGTATAGAGTGTATACAAACATTAAAACAGTAGAAATACCTATATTTCTCTTCAATCGATTTTTTAATTAAAACATTATAACATACATTTTCACAGTTTTTTAATAAATTGGTTGTGTTAATGTTTTTATTTTAACCAAATGAACTGTAATTAAGTGGCGCAAGCGCTTTCTTTTTAGTCCTAATATAAATGTGTATCCACGCATGGTTTTGTTTGGAAAATAAGTTTATAGAGAGCGCGTACTACAGAAACGTATTATAATAACATTCCGTTCGAGTAGTTTGCAGTCCTACGATTTTTTGAATAGTTAGTGAAAAAATAAAAATATTTATTTACTGAATTTTGGATCAGTGATGGAAACTCATAGTGATTTTGCTTAAAATGAATTACATATATTTTGCATTATGTTGATATAGTGTGAATTTTTAACTAAAATATAGTTGAAACTGCCTATAATCAGTAAATTTGGGTAAATTTTTTTTTCACAATCGTAAAATTAGAGATCTAAATCTATAAAATATATTGCTTTTAGAATTGTTTCTTCTTGGAGTTGATTTAGATTAAAAAAGAATTATAAAAAACGCGATTTGATTATCCTTGCTTTATTGTCAAGAAATATTAAGATAAAATCAAATTGTTAGATTTTGGGATCATGTTGTTCATAAGTACAAATACTTAGTTTTACTTATATCAAATGATATGCATGTTGTCCGCATTTTGAGTTTAATAAAATCTCATTATTTTCGTTTGTCTTTTAATTTTATTTTGGAAATTTATAAGCAAATTCACGTCATGTGATGGATGAAAAAATTGACAATTTATAAATGCATGCATTTCTTCATGACTAATGATATATTTTAATATTTAAAAAAAAGAAATTATTTTTAATACTTCTGTAAACATTTGACTATATGACTATGTTGTTCTGATAGAGATGTTCTAAAAGGGTTTATTAGTTTTCTTAAATTTCCCATAATTTAACAATTTATAATGAATCAAAATGATTGTTTTCATGAAATAAGAAATGTTTGTCAAACTCTGAACGGCACTTTTCATAATTTAACGTATAACGGCGTGTAAAAATAAATTTAAGTGAATTCCTGTATAGAAATAATCATGTATTTGCAGGTTTATATAGTTGTGGAAGTAAATATTTATTTGTATGAACGATAAGTAAAAAAATACAAAAATGTTTATAGCATAGTAATCTTTACCCCCACACCAATCAAATACATTTTTTCCTTTCACATAATAGTGGAAATACAGCACACAAATAACTTAGTGATTTTGTGATTAAATTCCTTTGTCAAAGAGTCAAATCCTAATTTTAAAATTTGTGCTAACGTTCATTATTATTTTTCTGTGTTTGTTTCTAAACATCCGTGGGATTCTTTGAGTTAAACACGAGAAATTTGGCCGTTGGTTATCATTTGCTTTAATGTAATCAATTTTATTGATACTAATCAGAAAAGAATATATAAAAAAATATAAAGAACCATAGACATCAATAACTGCCATCACATGTTACCTAGCAATGTGTAAGTAACGATAAGATCTACACAAAAATGCGCATTTACGTTTTATATTTGTTACATAGCTTTTAAGAAAAGGAATCTAATTGAACATTTTAATTTTCATTAAGATTTATAAATTAATTTTAACAAAAGTACACTACATAAGTGACTTTTAGGTAATTTACACACACTAACTACAGATCATTCCACGTAATAGCTATAGGCTGTCTAAAGGATGAAATTTACAATTTTCCTATTCTTTAAGCTTGCGTTTAAAATGTCCAGCGCAGGCTCATATGAGCACCCTACCCTAATTTTCCACCACTCTTTATCGATCAAGGAAAATTTGGGAACTAGAATACTGTACTGTCAACGCACCTCCTCTAGTGTGCCGGAATATGAGATTAACTATTTCAATAACAAATACCTTTTCCTAAGTATATCTGTCTTATTTTGGGGCCAATTCTAATAATAAAAAAGTAAAGTTATTTAAATAATATGTAATTCCATTGTTAATTGCCAACAGCTCGTCAGCATTAGCACCACTCTCGTAGATATGTATCAGTTTGTCACTCTCAGAGTTAAATTACTCCCTAAGTGCTGGTGTCTATTGACGTCAATAGAATCAAATATCTTAATCAACAATTAACTTATAACAGCTGTTTGTGAACTTGAAAAGGGTTCTAAAGTGAAGCCATGTGTTGCATCCTGAAATTTTCCTTAAAGACTAAATAAATTCAATAATATTATTTTTAAAACTTCAATTAAGTTGTAATTGAAATAACTAAAAATAAATAAACTACAAAAAAGAAACTATTTTACTGTATAATAAAACCATTATTGATACTCATGAGCCAAAATATTTTGGCTATACATACACACACACACACACTTACAAACTTGTATAGAACTGATAGAACTAAATTTAACAAGAGGGAAATAAAACAATCCATTTTTATTGTATAACTGTACAAAAGAAAAAAAAATTAATTTTTAAATCGGACTTTATCGAAAAAACCAAATTGCAGAAAAATATTATTAGTTTTATAAATATTTATTTAGTTGTGGTTTCTTATCCCATGTAAATTTTAAACAATTAACGAGAGGGAATAGAATAAAAAAATCTATCTGTCCCAGCCAGGACTCGAACCTCGATCTCCTGCTTGCCGGGACGGAATGTTTTCGTTACACAACCGGGACGAACGGAAACATTCCGGCCCGGCAAGAACTCCTTCTTCCAGGTTCGAGTCCTGGCTGGGACAGATAGATTTTTTAAGTCTATTCCCTCTCATTAATTGTTTATTATTAGTTTTAGTATTGTGTTTTATAAATATTTAAAAAACTAACAATCTTTGAAAATCATAATGGAAGAAAAGCTAATGTTATGTAGATTTAATTTGGAACTATTTCAAACTATAATGGGCCTACCTAAGTGAGTATGAGAGAATGGGCGTGACAAAAATTTGGACATTTTATGAGATTCCACGCACCAGTTCTTTGTTTATGTTTGTTTACGTGAGTGTATTTGTGTTGATTGTAACATATATTTCATTGTTAAATAATAATGAAATATAATTTAGACAGGAACAACTACGACTCCATAAGCTTTAAAAATGAACTGATGAAAGAAAAATTAATCCACTGATAAATAAATATCATTTCGATGTAAATAAAGTAGATAAAAAATTTCTGAAAGGACTGATCCACATGTGTAAAAGAGCTACAATTAGTGTACAATGCAATATAGTTTGTAATAGTTTAGCAGAAAAAGAAATAACCAGAAGTACTGAAATGTAATTTAATAAATAAACATAGTTTTTGTTTAACAGATATGTATTATATATTAAATAATGCTTATATTATTAAATATACGAAGAGAAAAAAAAATTCCTAAAATAGATTTAAGAAGGCGTTAATATTTGACAAGGTGGATAGATCGGATAAATAATCTTCTTGAGGAGACAGACTTATTTCAAACCCATCGATCATCATCAACATGATAAATTTAAGAGAAAATATTCTTGATATCGTTGAGTAGTTTTACTGGCTGTAAATATCTTCTGGGTTGCTTAGAATGTTAAGTAGTGAAAATTATGTGATTATGTATGAAACCCTTCATAATGGGTTACACGAAAAATTGAGTCCTTTACGTAAAGTTTGTTCCTTATCAACATTAAAGAATCACATCTATTTCTATTCAATAAGTTTTTTCTGGTTTAATGAGATTGANTATATAAACAGAATACCAAACAAAAGAGGTAGTTGAGTATATAAAATACACAGGATTAGAGAAAATAATGGGAGAAAAGGACTGAATGATCCTAGTAGCTATATTCCTCAGGCATTTCCTAAAAGCCAATACAACAGAATAACCTTTGAGTAGGGGAGGTACAGTAACAGCTCCTGCTACCTAGCGGAGATAGTAGAAAGCTCTGTTTACCAGCTCCTCCGCTAGGCTGGGCTACACTCAATGAATAGTGATCTAAAGAAGGAAATTGTAACATATTACCGCCGCCCAAAAAAATGGTTCTGAAATACATAAATAAAGAAAAACATTAGATATGACACCTTCCTCTCCAAATATTACTTTCCATAATCCAATATTGTTGGCTGTGAAAGTAATGTGACTTTATAGTCGTCTAAATCTAACGCTATATTGTTTGCAAAAAAATCACCCATGCAGCAAGAGACATCTTAATTTGATATGTAACAGAGTTTAAAAACAAAACATACAACACATATGTGTAGCTATAATTAATTAGGCTATATCAGTCAGAGGCTATATACATGTATATGTATGTACGTATGTATAAGTATATGTATATATGTGAGTGTGTGTTTTTGTGAGCGAGTGCGATCACTATAGAGTTAAAAATGTACTGATATACCATCACAGATATACGTAAATTGTTTTTTGGCGAATTTATGTATCCTTTGATCCCAGTGACTACAAACAATCTTGTCTTAGAAGATGGTATATTACAAAAGTATTTTCTAAAGTAATCCAATGAAAATATCGTAATTCAACTTGAGCTTTCATGATAAATCTCTATGTCCTTTCTTTATCAATTCAATAGCTTTTGCTTTTGTGCATACAGTTCTAATATGACTGTAGATAAGACTCTTTTTGAAACTTATTCGTTCTCCATGTCTCGTAGATGACTTCTTACTCTTTATCAGTTTTTCCTTCTCTGTTATACACGCCATCGCAACCATCTTTATACTCATTACTTACAATCATCGCGGCTGTTTCTTGGACTATGGTCCCATTGAAATGCTGAAGGAGTATCGTTAAACGTTTATCTCCTACAGTACAAGAAATTTTAGCTTACTGAAATTAATTCGACTGGAAAGGTGGTACCCCCCCCCCCCTCTTCCTGCAGGATTTCATTATTCATGTAAGCCTAAACATAGGCATTAGAAGATGAAAATAAAATGCATTTTTTTTCTCAAGATTATTTCATTTTCTCCAATAAATATAATAATTTTGAAATATCTCCATGAAGTCAATTATTAAATTTATTATAAAAGTACAGAATTTCTGAGACAATCGAGTAAAAATTAGGATGTGGGATATTTTACACTATATCAAAATAATTTTAGAGTTATTTTCGGAACTATGAAACCTCCTTTAAAAGACCAGGATGTTTCACAGGGAAGTGAGAATAAAATGTTTTGCAGATATTCTCCTATGTCTGGCTAACAAAGTAAAGGCTCGAATTTGGGGATTTTGAAGTAAAATTTAAGTAAAAATAGACAGGAGAGAAGTTGAAACTAAATTACAGCCTTACTGATTCAACAAGTCTTGGACAAAGCCAGAGCATTATCGACGCTTTTTGATTTTAATAAATAACTAACTAATGACGCTCCTCACCTTGACACTTATCCAATAATTTTCAATAATAAGTGGCTTCAGAGTTGGTGATCTTACAAGACTTCTTTTGCCTGCAGCCCTGCCAAAGAGTATTTTGTTTTCAGTGCACAATTTAAGGTACCTTCATAGTTTTTAATTTCAAAGAATTAATGTTTCTCGTCTACCATTTAATTACGTTATTTCGTTACTGGCTATTTTTAAATTTAATTTATAAATAATTTTACGTAACGCATTAATAAATTTTAAAGGAAAAAAAATAAGTAAAATTTATTACAATCCTTAAAGTAATATTCATGATTTTTTGTTCGGAAATTTCTACAATCACGGCTGAGAGTTAATATCGTAGCATAAAAGCTCTAAGAATAAAGAGATAGTATTATGCGTTATATTGGTTATAGTCTTGAGTGGATTTTTGATTAAAATATAGTAAAAAATCTTAAAGTTTAGTAAATGAATACACTTGGCTTCCCCAAAAAATCTACGTTTCTTGCTCAAACTATTTTGAGCCTACTGGGTCACCTTCAGGAGTTCTTTACTCTAGTTACGTTCTCCACATTCTCTTCTTTATAGAATACTTCTATTTCTGTCTTTGAAGATACTTATTTATGGGCGATTTCAGTTATTGATTTCAAGTGTTCCTGATACTTCAAGAATGCTGGATTAGCATATCCTCGCCCGTACGCCTTCCCGTAACAAGTACCAGAGATTGGGCTTAGGACATCGCGTGTGCGCCTCTCGTGCCCGTCATAAATCCTGTGACAAGGGAAGTGTAATTTATCTTTTACTCCCAGTTTAAGCTTGCCCACAGATAGGTGCCCCGGGTTAGCAGTAGGTACGCTTGGCAATTTTGTCCAGTATACAAAAATATCTCTCAATGTGGGTCTTTCAAAATTCCTTCCGTAGGTCATTAATACTTTGAGATGCCAGGAAGGGCCTTCTTGGGCTATATATTGATTTGGGCCCTTCCCCCTAAATATTATCCCCCCTTAATATGTCCATGGCAATTACACACCCTATTTGAGGAGAATCTACTAATAATGGGAAATTTAAGTAGGAATTAACCTCAGGTGGTTTTCCACCCTCGTCCCAGCAAAGCCAACATAGGGCTTATCCTAAGCCGAAAAGTGCCTCCCCAAAANTTTTTTATTTGTTTTTTTGGATCTACCTCGACCGAACCCCAACTAAAATCATCTTAGATTAATAAGTACTTTTCATTTAAAAAATGGAAGTCGTAAATTGGCATTTAAAACAGTTAAATTGTACACTCATTATTCATACATACAGTTGATATAGTAACTTAATTTTAATTATGTGACTACTTTATATTTGCAGAATAAATAAACAAGCAAACGAAATCCAGAGTAAGCAATGTCATCATGATGGCATCTGCGACATAAAGCTGCCTCTAGTAAATAATAATAATGCAAAATTCACACAAATGAATATAAAAAAAATTTTAAATGTTTAATCCCGTAAATGTAACACTTATATATTTTATTGAAATAATAGTATTTTATTATTTTTGATTATTCAATGGATGAAGAATTATAGTTGGCACAAAAAACTAGTACAACAAGTTATTTCTCATGAAATAATTCTGAATATTTCATGAAAAAGTATCAAGGACACCATAAATATCCCTGGTATTTAGAAGAAGCATAGAGAACTAGTATTTTAAATAATTCATTGGCACGACATAATATAGCTATTAGTAATGGAGCAGAATAAAAATGGACACAAATAGTTTATCCCACTTTATTTTTCATCTGAAAGAGGTCGTTGTGGCTTCTGAATTCATTCAATTTTTATTTTGTTGTGAGAGGTTACAACGAGTGGCAAATTTTTCAAACAGCTAACGACGGAGCAACATGTTTCGAGTCCTTTTTGTACAAAAAAACAAAACAAAAAAAAACCAACAAACACTGTCCGCGATTTGAATTGTATAAAAATTTTAATTTTATTTATTTATTATTTTTTGTGAATTCTCCTAAAAAATAAATTATTCAACCTCAGAACTATCATCATAACCCTATTCTCTTAAAATTAATTATTTTTTTTGATAAACTATTCATAAAAAGATAAACTTCTCGATAAATCATGGGGCGGGGGCCCCCATATCATTATTATTTAAAAAGCATAAGTAAATAACAGTCAAATAATTTACTAAGGGAATCAGATTGGCATAACATTGCTAATTATTAGCGATTAAAGAAGCCTATTATTACTAGAAAGAAAAAGTTTAAAAAATTTCTCAACGAAAAATGTAAAAATAATTCCCTAGAAAAATAAACAAATTTGACCAACTTAAAAACAAGAAAGTTCAGTGGAATTAAAACAGGAATACTGTTAATTCTATGCTAATAAGTAATCAAGTAGCTCTGTTAGAAAATTATATATTAACTTTAAATTAATCTAAACGGAGAGTTTTTTGACTGATTATCAGTAGATGTTTTGTTTATTGGGGTTTGGTCAATTTTCAATCATGTATATGGTATTCAGGTGACACGATGTTCCCTCTCGCCTACACGAGATCCCTAAAGATGGCATGCAGTGTAAGCCACGGAGAAACGTTGACCACATTTAAAAAAAAAAAAAAAAAAAAATTTTTTTGGATCTACTTTATTTAATAAGGTTTTGTTGTTTATTTTTTTAGGAATGGAATATATCAGATGTGGACCACATTCTTGTTCCCTACATAAAACAATTTCTAAATAAAATTGATTCTCTAGAGGAGGAAGCTAACCTGAAATATAAAACCTCTCAAATTATATATGTAAAGGATGAAATTGAAGAACTAAATGAAGTTTTGAAAAGGTATAGTCCTTGTAATTATTGAAAATGATTTAAAGCTTATCAAATATTATTGTTGATTAATATTTGATATTTTAATAGTGATAAAATATTAATGGTTGCGTCAAAGTAACTTTTATGCAACAATGTAAAAGATTAATTTTATTGATAAAAGTTCACCAAGCAGGAGGTGTTTAATCTGGTGAAACTCGTGATTCATTAAATATGATTATAATAAGAGTAAATTAAGAAATTTATCTTATAAGCTGAAGTGAACAAAGTACAAAAGGTGAGACCACTTTGTGAGTGAGGGGACGCCGTTTCACCAGGATCCCATTTTCATGACAGAAATTTACAGCCATGAAAATGGGATCCTGATGAAACGACGTCTCCTCTCGCCTTCATGATAGCCCTGAAGATGGCTTACAATGTAAGCCCAAATATTAATTAAAATTAATACTAATTAAAAAATACTAATTAAAAAAAAATA
>KZ807683.1:326842-338494 GCA_000696205.2 Oncopeltus fasciatus | reverse complement strand
GTCTCTTGATTTACACCAAGTACCATGTACGTGCCAGATAGAAAAAGCGAGGATTTTTTATCATTATATTTGTCAGCTCCGATAGAAGCTACAGATGAATTGTATTCATAACGAGTAATTAACTACATTAAGTAGCTATTTCTGTATTACATTCAATTTCTATGTCCATATATTGATTTCCATGTTACATTTAAGAATTAGAGAGAACGACCAAGTACAAGCCTGGAAGAACATGGAGCCACTAAACTTTGCTCTAGATGGGCCTCTTTAGTTCTTAAAGAGTAGGAAAACGCTCACCCTTCTTAGTTGCAGCAATAAATTACTTCAATAATGACAATTTTTTCTTATAGAAATTTTTTTAAATGTTCTAGAACATAAACATAAACGTTATGAGTTGTATTCCTTTTGTAATCTAATAAGTTTAGGCATTAAGGCCCAGAAGGTCGCGAGGCCATCTCCGGTAAAGTTTCGGGGGAGGATTGTGAGGATTGGAGTCCGACGACAGGGATTAGGCATGTGGATTAGGATGAAATTGGAGTTTACTATGGAAGAGCTTGAAGCGGGTGGAGATAAGGTCTTTGACAAAAGGAAAATTAAAGTGATTAAGGAATTTTTGTGATCTTAAATTATCACTCAAATATTACGATTATAAATTACGGTCTCCCCTCTCTTTCCTCTGACCCAATTCAATGAATTTCTTCAATGGCTTACAATGAAAGGCTTAAATATTGAATATGGCTTCTATGTTCTAAGAATCTATATTTTGACTATTATATTTTATACTATAAGAAGACCTACCAAATACTCGAAATTGCCTTCCTAAATGACTTTCATAAATGCTATAAAGCATACATTTTATAAAATACTCTCCCAAAAATTTGTATTCATTAAGTTAAAACAAGTCCATCTCTAGAGCACTTAAAAACGGACATATATAATTACGGGACAAATGGAAAGTTTTTTGGTCAAGGTAGATCCGAAAAAAACACAAATTTAAAAAAAAAAGTGGATTTAAAAAAAACATTATCTGCCGACGTTTCGGCTTACATTGTAAGCCATCTCAAGGGCTTTAATGGTGTGTTGGCGTCTTCCTGCCTGGTAATATCCAATGCAATTGTAGTTGGTGACGTTGTGTTGACGTCTTTTGGTGGCAGTGCATCTGCAGTTGAGAACTGGGAGGTCTTGCTGCGTGCCTGCAGTCTGGTTAGAGGTCTATGTGTAGAGTTAGACATAGTAAGAACATCCCAAGTTTTGTTATTGTTTAAATGGAGGGTTTTTACCGTAGGTATTATTATTAGATGATTTTTGTTGGGGTACATTCAAGTTAGATCCAAAAAAGTACGAATTTTTAAAAAAGTGTATTTTTTAAAATAAAAATTATCTACCGAAGTTTCGGCTTACATTGTAAGCTATCTTCAGGGCTTTATTACTGCAGGCACGCAACAAGACCTTCCAGTTCTCAACTGCAGACGCACTGCCACCAAAAGACGTCACCAACACAACGTCACCAACTACAATTACATTGGATATTACCAGCCAGGAAGACGCCAACACACCATTAAAGCCCTCAAGATGGCTTACAATGTAAGCCGAAACGTCGGTAGATAATTTTTTTTTAATCCACTTTTTTTTAAATTTGTGTTTTTTTCGGATCTACCTAGACCGGACCCCAACAAAAATCATCTATTAATAATTACGGAACGTATTCTTTCTTAGCTTCTCAAATGTAGAATTGGTTAAGATCTGAAAAATGTTTAAAATATGTGTCATTATACCAGCGGGGAATCAGCTAAAAGAATAAGAATTTAACAATCACATACAAAAAACGATGTTTTGATAATTAACATGAAGAATTAACATCTTTATAGGTAGTAAAGATATTTATATAGATGGAAGAAGGCACTAGAAGGAGAAATTTTTAGAAAGAACGTAACTTGAAATCATGATGATGATTGTGGTAAAGTAAACCCACCTTTCATTATTTATTTGAATCGCACAAGGAGCTCGAAAAAAAAAAAACTCTCTACCTCAGCCGATGAGGTAGAAGGTTTCTTTTCTTTTTCTAACTCCCTGTGCAAATCAATTAAAAAATAACTAGATTTCCTTGAGGGTAATCTTCTAATAGCTATACATAAATGCAGACTCAAGTCATGCAGTTATATTTAAATATATTAACTTTCTGATCGGGACCGAATTTGATTTGGGAGGGTAGAAGTAAGGGATGCACGGGTACTGTAGACCACATGCATTATGTAGAGGGCGGTAGAGGATAGGCTATCGATTCAAGTGAGAAGGTTCGTTTACCTCTCAGCTGTTGTCGCCTTCCTTCGACTTCAGTCTGACTGTATGACAACTATTCACAGTCACTACTCACAATGGGCTTTTCAATAGTCCTGTCAGGGGCGAGAACCCCTCAGACGAGAAATTTCTACAGAATATTTTATGCATTTTCCTGTCCCAAAACCTTTCATTAATTCCTTTTTAGAAACTTTATTATAATGAGGAAATCAATTGTATTTTAGACAATTGATATGCTTTATAAATTTATTGGACCTGGTTTATCGTGCGTAGCCAAATATATTGGCCAAACATATTAAATTAGTACTTAATAAGTGGAAAAATAAATGGTTGTCAACCAGAGACAACTAGTTACATGGAATAAAATCTACTCCGAGGGTATGGTCCAGTTTCATGTAAACTGACCGTAAGGGAGAAGTGGTACTAGCCAGACTAAGAATAGGACACACAAGACTTAACTCATTGGTATATAATGACAAAGGATAACCCATCCATTTGTGAGGTATGTGGACAACTTCTTACCATCAAACATATATTTACAAAGGGCCTAAAATATAAAGTAACAAGGAAAAATTAAAACTTAAATTGGACTCTAGACGAAATTCTATTGAATGACGATAAAGTCACCGACTCTGTAATGAACTTTCTGAAAGAGGGAAGGCTATTAAATCTTATCTAGATTCATATTCAGTATGATTCTTTTCCATTCTCTCTCAATTTTTCTTCTTCTAAATTTCATAGTTTCCAAGCACAAAGAAATTACTATGTCCGTCCACATAATAACTATTCGAATTAACAATTCATTATACCTCACCATGACCTATTGTAAAGAAATTCTTCATCTTGAAAATATCTTCCCGCTTCTAAAAATATCTCCCTGGCGTTAATGACCAAAGGTTGACACGCCATAAAAAAAACAACAAAATAAAACCATACACTGGCCAAGTCACTGCTATTTTGGTAACTTCAAAAAACCTAACAGTTACATTTCTCAGCATTCAATATGGCTGCACATAAACAAGCTGATTTATATATCCCCCGAGTACGTTCCTTTCCACTAAATGGTTTTCAAAGGGATGCCAGGGAGCCACCCCCTTATAATAAAACATTTAGAGCCAAAATTTATAGACGGTTCTTAAGTGAAGCATCGGAGGAACTTAACTTGAATGGGAATCCGTCATCACTGGCTGTTCTCCACGTCTTTATGGCAAGCACTTTCGGCTGGACTCTGCCATCCCCAGGCAAAAGACACGTATAAGAAACAGTTGAATAACAGACAGTTCTTGAGAAAGTAAGCAAGTCTATGTTCGGCCGGAGTATGGCAGACTCCTGCCGAAAACCCTCGTCATTACGATGCGAAAGACAGCTAATGACGACTGATACCTATAGATATGTTGATTATATATTAAACATTGGTATTAACACATTCGTTTATATACCTAACTAACTTGCTTTGACAAACAGTCACACACAACTGTTAGCTGATTTTCAATCTAATATTTAAAACTTCCTATCTTAAGTCTGTATATAACTGTACAGGAAAATAGACAATTTTTAAAATTAAGGATTTTGTTGTGTCGAGTGACGTATTTCATCCTTTTGGCAGCTAATTTTTATTTTGTTCTTCTCATTTTCAGTGTCTACCCTTATAAAACGCGATTTCCTTTTTAAATGGGTGGGTCAGAGAGTTTATTTTCACGTAATTTTTGAAAAGCGTAATAAAAAAATAATAATAGGTAAATAGATGAAATAAAATATATTAGCTGGATCTAACCATGCTAGGCTGAGGTAATCACTTGAAGAGTGGCTTCCAAGCATAGTTTTTACTTCACTGAGTAAATAACTAATAAATAACCAATATTTTATTTGGTTGTGGTTTTTTTATCCCACGTAAATTTTAAACAATTAAAGAGAGGGAATAGAATAAAAATATCTATCTGTCCCAGCCAGGAATCGAACCTGGATCTCCTGCTATCCGGGCCGGTGCACTTACCAATTATTCTACCAGGACGCGCTAGATATCTCATTAAATTCCCTCTACACTAGCGAGAGCCTAACCCACGAGAAAGACGAGAACTTCGTCGTACACTCGAAGGAGCTGACATTGTCAAGCTATTTGTCGACTCTCGTCATTTACTTTATTTAATTTTTCTTTATAAATATTTTATTTGGTTGTGATTTTTTATCCCACGTAAATTTTAAACAATTAATGTGAGGGAATAGAATAAAAAAATCAATCCGTCCCAGCCAGGAATCGAACCTGGATCTCCTGCTATCCGGGCCGGTGCACTTATCACGTGGCTTATTATCCCACGTAAATTTTAAACAATTAATGAGAGGGAATAGGTAGTTGAAACAATTTAATGAGATATCTGGCTCGTCCTGGTGGTGTAATGGCTTAGCACGCCGGCCTGGATAGCAGAAGATCCAGTTTCGATTCCTGGCTGGGACAGATAGATTTTTTTATTCTATTCTCTCTCATTAATTGTTTATAAATAACCAATGTATGTAGCTGTTCATAGGCAGTAACTGTATTGGCAAGGGGAAGAGTTACAGATGAGCTCCACGTTAGGGACAGGGTGAGGGCCAAGGCTAGTCGGATGCCGAGTTCAGTCACGTTCCCCCAGAATGTCGTCACGTCTAGTTGTAGGAATGCCGATCCACTAGGGGTGTCCAGAAGGTCCGAGCACCCTTTCCAGGTCGATAGGAGACTTAGGCCTTCTTGACCCTAAAGGGATGCCGTTGTTAGAAGTTCTTTAGCTCCCCCTCAAAAGTCCCTCTGAAAAAAAGGCGCTTTATCTGTACACTCGCCATCTTGAAAACAAGAACGTCCTATTCTTCTTAGTTCTGGAAATAATGTAATTCTTTAGGTAAATGAACCAGTTTATTGCCCCCTGAGCACGTGTATTTCATGTTTTCTTTGATTAGTAGACTTACTTGGTGCAGAGGTATGCCCAATTTGGAATATTCAACTCTTAGAAAATCAAAATCTAATCTGTGTCACTTTGATAAGAATTTTTGCTGGCAAATTTTTAATCAGTTTAATAACCAAATTTAAACTTAAAAGAATAATTTTTAAATTAAATAAACAAACTTGAAACTTAAATATGGCCACCAACATAGAAATTTTCTGGTTCCCTTCAAGAATATACTACAGAAACTATTTCAGTTAACTCATTTTTTCGCTAAGTATGTATGTTTGAACAGTAGATTTCTGCTATCTCCATGTCCTAAAAGGGTATAACAACCTGTCGAGCCATTTGTGATTGGATCTTAGTCCTCTTATGAATACCTTTCACGACCCTGTAAATTGTAGAATCTGGCATTCCATTGCCATTTATTTCGAAATAAATCACACAGGTCTGCATTGAGCAAGTTTTTATAAACAATTAAAAGCCAGAAAAGTCCTTTATTAGGACTTGGAAAAACCCATAAAAAGTCAATGCCGTTCAGCCAAACTGGTTTTCAAAGAGGTAAACAAATGTCAATAAATTAAATAAATAGATACCTGAAGTATTTTAAATACTAGAACTCCGATATAATTTGAACTATAAAAATTNATTTTTAAATTAAATAAACCAACTTAAAACTTAAATATGGCCACCACCAACATAGAAATTTTCTGGACCCCTTCAAGAATATACTACAGAAACTATTTCAGTTAACTCATTTTATCGCTAAGTATGTATGTTTGAACAGTAGATTTCTGCTACCTCCTTGTCCTTAATAGGTATAACAACCTGTCGAGCCATTCGTGATCGGATCTTAGTCCTCTTATGAATACCTTTCAAATGTCTGTAAATTGTACAATCTGGATTTTTGCAGCTCTTTTACAATGGCATTCAAATTGCCATTTATTTCGAAATAAATCACACATGTCTGCATTGAGCAAGTTTTTATAAACAATTAAAAGTCAGAAAAGTCCTTTATTAGGGCTTAGAAAAATCCATAAAAAGTCAATGCTGTTCAGCCAAACTGGTTTTCTAAGAGGTAAACAAATGTCAACAAATTAAATAAATAAATACCTGAAGTATTTGAAATACTAGAACTCCGATATAATTTGAACTATAAAAATTTAGGTTTTATTAATTAAATAAACAATTATATTGTGACTTCCTGAAAATCACTTCGAGTATTTACTTTCTTCCCAACACCTCCGAAGAGGTTTCATCTTACTAAAGAAATGCCTTACAGTTTGGAGATAATTTCTTTATTGGTTACCATAATAAATATATATACTACATAACATTTAGATATCTATAGCCATTTGAAGAAGTTAATGTAGCCATGTAACAGGAAATTCCCCAAACAATAATTTGATCAATAATTTCATAATCAATTCAGTTGATATTACCTTAAATGCGATTACATTTTTCAAATTACGGAAGAATGACTCCCCTCATTACATTGTGGTACATGTTAAGCTTAATTGGATTTTTGAAAATATTTAATTCCATTTAAGAAGAAAATTTTTCCTTAAAATTCTAGAAAATTTAATTATTTCGTTTAGCTGGACATATGATAAAATATGTTTATATTTTAGTTTTAACAGAAGCAGAAACACTTATCTTGTCATAAAGGTTGTTTAAGCAAGAAAAAAATATTAATATTGTATTTCTTAGTCACTTTAATTTGATTGATTTATTTAGTTTCGCTAAGATGTTATTAATGTTGCCCAATTAGGAGAAGCCTTGATGTTAGTAAAGTAGCAGTAGTAACAGTCACTTAATACTGAAAAATAAAACGGGCAGTCTCTAAGGGAGATATATCTGATAATTTAGGAGGGGAAGGGTTGGTAGGGGGAGGGGTGGAGCTGTAAATGGCAAAGCTCCTACCCCTCTCCGCGTCCTACCCCCGTAAAGCCCAACTCCAGCCATGAAATTAAGTATTCTCTTTTCTCTGAGTAGGCCATTAACTTGGAGAGTAATTCTGATGTGGACTTAGAGCACTCCCGCTAGTTTTCGACCAGCTCTTCTTCTTATCTCTTATCAATTTCCATCGGATTCAGACGATATAAACATAATTTACCTATTTTCAGTGTTCAGGGGCGATTAGCTGTATATAAAATAATGGTTTACACTAACTAAAGCTATTTTATAAACTAATTAAATGAATAAACTATCAACTTATAGCTCATGTGGCTTAATTTGAAAAATAAACTATATGCTTAACCAATTTTAACTTTTTTATTTTTATACTTTTTATATCCTAACATATATAAAAGGTAAACAAGATAAATTAAATAAAAAGGCAAACATCCACTGACTAGATGAGTAGATAATTCATTATCAAGTAGAAGATGATGGCTTCCGTCTCATTAGGTATTCAAAAAAATCTGTATCGAATTTATATATTTTTTGTTTTGTGGTTCTTTAAATTAGAAACAAAATTTACGAATTATTTATTTTCACTAAAATTTAGGGACATAGCAATGGCAATAAAATTAAATTGAACAAATTAAATGAAAGAAAAAACAAAATGATTACTGGAAGTATTAGAAAATTATTATTCAAAATAATAATAATAATTCCCAATTTACTTATGAATTTATTAAAATATATATATTCACTTTGTAATTTTCATATTTTAGAGCTAAAGTCTTGTGCGTTAAAATAATTTTTATAGGTGGTCAAATAGTTATTTGACGAGAAGGGATTTACCTTAAATCCTGCATTANTTTTTTTTTTTTTTAAATCATGAAATATTTATACCAAGTCTTAAAACTTTTAATGATAATTTAGATTTTCATTTCTAAAATAATAAAAAAACCAACAAGAATAATGGGTTTAACTTTTATAAAAATTTTAGTATAAATGACAAATAAGCTTCTGGATGTAAGGAAAAAAGTAAAAAATAAATAACCTAATTCTAATAAAAATTTTATTTGTCCGTTGGTTTCATGTTTTTAGAAGCCTATTCAGGAGCTTATATATATATAATATAAAACGATGATCCTTTTGCTTCAAAATCTACGTCAAATTGGGAAGAGAGCCTCGAGTGGGGTTACAATAGATTTATAAACAAAGTAAAATAAATTAGTGAAAAATACAATACTACATTATACATCTGGATAATTGATAATTATAATATATAAATATCGATTGTTAATTAACCCTCTTAACGATTGTTGTAACCTCTTTCAAGAGTTTATTCCCAGACTTCACGTAGAATCGGAAGGTACATCATTATAAATGGTATAATAGCTCCAAATTAAGAATGAAAAACTAGTCGGACTAATGATAAATGTTATTAGAATTATTGTCATTTATGTTTGACTTTATGTCTTCTATCAAGAAGTAGAAAAGATAAGTTCATGTTTTGCATAATGACAAATTATCTATTTCAATTACATTTTCAAACTTATTAATACAGCATATGAATTCCATCATATACATTTGGTGGGAGTATTATCAACTCCTAATCTCTCTGTTTCAGATGCCCCCTAGAGCGAGTGTGGGAGGGCCTCGGCCTCACTATGCCCGGCGGGAGACGGGGCCTCGTCGCTCCACAGAATACCTTCCTAGAAAACATCATACGGAGGTCTACCTCGCAGCGTGAGTAACACATTTTTTCACCACTTTTACCCTTTTACTCTTCTAAGAGCCCAGTGTCTGCAATAATCCTCATATAATGTCTTTGTATTGAATTTTTCCAAGCCGAAAATTATGATAAAACCTTTTCAATAAAACTCTCATACCTTCTATTCTCCGTCTTCATTGGTTTCTGCAAACCATCTTCTGTTGGCTTGCTATACTGGCTAGAAACCAATGAAGACGGATTACAAAAGGTAATATAGTTCTATATTCATTGGTGGTAGAAATAACCTTTTAGATTATTTACCTTTTCAATAAACGTAAAGTACCCAATATATAGTTATAATTCTCTATAATTCTTAGGTATTCCAAAGATAACTTGCGACATCTTATAAGCGAACGACAGGGAAGCTCAGGGGATCAGTCTCACAATCCTGGGATTCGAAATCAGCGCTGTGGATACAAATTGAAATATCACTCTAGACAAGCTTTTATCGTTACACACACACACTCACACAAATATATATATATATTTATTTATTTATTTATTTACTTATATATTACGAAGAAGGCACATTTAATGATGGTATTTAAAACGAAACAAGGGGACATGAGCTTATTTTGACTTTATTGGCTTGTAAGGGAGTATTAGTCATACTTATATTAACATTGACAATTCTGTATTAAAATTTATAAAAAAAGTTACGTAAATGCTTTGTACAAAATTGACTTAAGGATTTTTTCAGGATGAAGATTTGAAATATAAATGAAAAAGGGGATGGTTCCATATTTTTCGTTAGATTTCCATTCATTATGTATCAACAAATTCTATGCCTTTAATTTCATCATAGTGAGTCTTTATTATCAACATTTTATCACTAGTGAAGATAGAATATTAATATAATAAGTGAATACTAGTGAAGAGGGTATATTTTTAATAGAGAGAAGCATTATTATAAAAGTATAATATTCTCAGGGAGCTGAGAAATGTGGAAAGCTAAGAAAAGGGTAAAAGGTTCAGCTATAGAGTAATGAGCTACATTCATTTAGATGATGGCATTAGGGGAGGGACTACAATCACAATGGGGGTGAGGGGTTGCATTCAGATGCTCGCACAATGGCCAACCTACCCCATGTCGTCACTTACTTCACGGCAAGTCCTTTCTGTGCCCGGGATAATGCCGCACACCCCGGCAGCCCTCGTCAGCGTATTTAACTTCGTGTGCGAGTCCCATCTCCATGATAAAGGGATTGGCATGATGCTACAAAAATATGATCAGATGCATTGATTGGATTGGCAAGCTGCTCGAGAATATCGTCACATTTAAAGATTAATCCATCAGGATCAAAT
Organism: Oncopeltus fasciatus; assembly: GCA_000696205.2. Lineage (NCBI taxonomy): Eukaryota > Metazoa > Arthropoda > Insecta > Hemiptera > Lygaeidae > Oncopeltus > Oncopeltus fasciatus. Next base: position 328,312 of record KZ807683.1, on the reverse strand, counting down.
GGGGTTAAACGATTTTTCTATGTTTTATTAAAATTTATCAAGGCATTTTATATAAAAACATAAAATACAGCTTTCCCCCCCCCTCTAGTGTCAGCCTCTTTTTCAACCACTTAGGGTCATGGCTAAACATCTATGGCTCAGGGCAAGCAAAAGATTGCCCTGGGCGGAATTAGAACCCGAAGCGTCAGAATTGTCAGACCCGAACGGATCCTCTCAGCTACCCTCTCCCAATCCTAAGGTTTCGACATCCTAATAACCCAGAGGAACAAATAAAAGTCCGGCAAGCAGGAACAAGAGCTGCATGAAATCAGCAAATTTCCCATTTTGCATTAAAGAGAGATTAATCAAGAACAAATGAGTAAAATAACTTCTAAATCCCAAAATACAACGAAGATATATAAATCGTACATAGGTCCAATATTGAGGGGTGGAAGAGGGGAAAGTTATTTGACTATCCCAGTTCATTATTTATTCCTCTAAATTACTTACTTGCTTTTTGTTAAAATGCGAGTATGATTGAAAATTTATATTCTGACATATTCTATTTCATTTTTTTTGTTGCTAAAATCAGCAATAACGAACATTTGCAAAAAAAAACTAAAAACTATAGCCTTTAGGCAATGACACACACACACACACATATTAGTGAATGTCATTTTTGGTGTTTTAGAGTAAATATTTTTGGTGTTAATCGGATAAATTTTTAAAAACATTTCAAAAATTATGTGATGAGCTATAAGACAATAGTTAAAGGTTTAGAAGTATGGCTTTCAAATACCCCATTTAAAAAAAAACATTTATCTTCATCTATCTAATATTAATGACTTTACAAACTAAACTTATCAACTCCTTGATAATTTTAATGTTATTCATTTGAATATTTTATGATTCATTTGTATATTTTTAACGTTACATATTTTTGTACTATATATTTTAATATTACTCATTATTAGTATTAATATATTTTTTTACCTTAGATTTTCATTAGCAATATTTAGATATTTCGGAGGTTACCAAAACACTCGGAATGTCTTAGTCATAAATCTGAAAATCATACAGTGGCGGTTTAAGATTTCTTAAAAACCATACTTTTGTAAATACTGAATTTGTTCTGGGATTTTATACTACAACAAATACAATGTTTATTAAAAGAAATAAAAGAAAAAAAAACAAAAACAAGAGTCTAATAAATAGCTGACAATGTTAGCTCCTTCGAGAATAACACGATATATTCGTCTTTGTCGAGGATTTAGACTCCCAGTAGAGTGCAGGGAATTTAATGAATTATCTGGCAAGTCTCGGTGGTGTAAATGGTTAGCATGCCAGCCCGGCAAGAAGGAGATCCGGGTCCGCGTCCCAGCTGAGACAGTAAGATTTTTTTTATTCTATCCCCTTACATTTATTACATACTTTTGTAACATTAAATAAAATTTACATTAAAAAACTGTACTTATAAAATGTTATGTTTTA
>KZ807683.1:289381-302660 GCA_000696205.2 Oncopeltus fasciatus | reverse complement strand
TCTCAGGCAGAGACGGCCTTTTATCAGACCCAGCCACGGAGGCTGTCTGACGTCAGGACACTTTCTCCCGTACTACTCTCAGTTAGGGCTAGCAGTTGGACAGAACGTGTCGTTCCCCCTCCACTGATAACAATTGCACTGTTCACTGTCTAGAACACTAATTTATATCATGGTTACTCACGTATTAATTGATTGTTTATCCATGGTTCTTCACTAAACTGCGTGAAGTTGAGCACTGTCACTTAAACTTGGCCTGTACCAAGTTTAATAAATAGTTGTTCACTAAGACACTGTCAAAATACTTAGTAATGACGAGCACACAACGAAGCTGTTCACACAATGGCTGACTAGCACCGACTCTTGGAGAATTAACAATGATTCTGAGGACTTTGGACTGGAAGGATGGGATGAGTTGTGGAAGATTTAGTGGTACCCCAGAGTTCTATACCATATGTCCAAATGGGTATAAGAATAGTTTTGTATATTTTTAATTTATTGTGTACTGATAATTTCGATGTTCGTCCGAGTAGTCTACCATAACAGTCCATAGCGTCTGTTTAGGTCTTGTCTCTTTTGTCTTATGTGATCTTTTCATTATAGTCTTAATTCCAAGTAGAAACCGAAGTATCTTACGGAGTTGGATTGGGGAATAAGAATTTCATATATAGATAGATAGGTGAGATTAAGTGAAGGCTTGGGGCGGAGAGTGAGTGTGACGTGGACACACTTGCATTCATTTATTTTTATACGCCACAACTTTCACCAAGCGGCTATGTGGTTAAGGTGCACTTGAAGGATATTAATAGCAACAGTGAGATCAGGGTCTGACGCGATGATGGCCGTGTAGGAGTAAAGGTGTTTAGGAGATGAATTCAAGAATTTCGAATTTTTCTTTTTCTGACGTTACCCATGAAGCATCACCACGACGAAGGAATATGGCGTTTAAGAATTTTTTGGTGGCCGTCCAGAGGGATTTATTGGATGTTGTGAGTGAGGAGAGATAGGAATTAAAGGTTGAATTTCCAATGAGAAATAATCTAGAAAGATTTAACAATATTTCACTACAATATGCCGGCAAATATTTCATGGGCTTATTAAATACCGCGTTTTCGCCAGTTAGCATAATTATTCTTAAAATAATGAACTAACTGCCTAGATGACTTACGGTTTTAGGCTTAATCAGTTTGGTTACCAAAATTTGTGGAAAGTGACGAGTTTCATTTACTAGATATAAAATATATCTTCAATATTTTGTTTGAATGAGACAAGTCTTAATACAGTTAAAATACCTATAATCAGTGATTTTATGAGCTTTTCTTAATAATAAAAAATTGATTGAGAGAAAATAAAAGTTTTAATATTGAAGGATGATGGTAGCACCAGACAATCAAAACAAAGTCTGATGAACATGGGTTCGAATCCCAAAATGGAGCTGTTTTAATCCATTAATAAAGCTCTGCACAGAGCCATGGGTATTTTATATATATACAGAGTATCTTTCTCTGAGAGGTAAATAAAAGATATATTAAAATTTAGTTTTTATGTAAATAGGTTAATTTCACAGTAACAAGTAATTTATAAAAATTTCCATTTAAAAACAATGAAGTAATAGACTCCCAGTACGAGTACGGGAAATTTAATAAGTTACATGGCTAGTCTCGGGGGCGTAACTGGTTAACGCGCTTGCCCGGATAGCAGAAGATCCAGGTTTGGGCCTTGGCTGAGACAGTTAGATTTTTTATTTTATTCCCTTGCATTTATCGTTAGAAAGTAATGAGTAATTGTTTTTATTATTGACATTAATGATGTTGTAATGTTGCTGGCTTTTTCACTCTTTCTGAGATCCAGGTAGATATCACTCTCTACCTCAAAGGGATCTGCAAAAAATGACTCTCATTATTCTCGAACATCCTCTGCCCTTCGCCTATCCACTTCTCCGCAGACATACTCCAGGCCAGCCGATCTATATCCCCTCGCTCCTACAAAACTTAGGTACTTGAAGTTCCTCGTTATTCACTCTTCAAACTTACCTATCTCTATTCCCATTATACTCCTGGAGTAACTTACATCCGTATCCTTAAGTCTCTCCTCTTATTTTATTTTCAGGAACATTAAAAAAAAAAAGGCCCCAAATTACTCATTACTTAATTTTCTTATGTTAAAATGTTTGTAAAAAATGTATATTTTAACGAAACTTAGACTGAATGTAGAATTCTACACATTTGTTGAGGAAGAAACCTGTAGGCGATTGATTCTTACTGCAATTACGAGATTTTTGCTCCCGTTTAATTCTTTTTTTGTTTAAGTTTATTTTCAATAAGGTACCTCGAAGAGAAATAAGTAACTAAATTTCAAGTTTTATTAAAATAAGTTCAGTAGCTCTCGGTTTACAATATTTTTTTTTTGCTACTGTATGTTAGTTTTTTTAGAACATTAATTTATTTATTTTAGAAATTACATACTGCACAGCGTGCAATGTATGTTAGTTATGAACTAAATACTTTAGAACAGCTAATATATGAAATGTTATGTTCTAAATATTGCCAAGAACTACACATGGTAGTATATTGTTAATTTTCTATATTTATTATCCTGCTACTAGTTAGATACATTGAATTTAAATGAAAACAGAATGAAATAAAACTATTTAAATATTTAAAATGAAATTTTGGATTTAAGATTAACCCTTTTATGTGATTTTATTTACTGGAATAAAACATACATTAATTCATTTTCCAAAGCTACAATTCGGATCACAACTCTTTTAAATAAGACGTACTTGAGTTCTGTTGCAAATTCATTTTGATTTATAACGTTTAGTTTTATTCTATTCATTTCAACATATCCGCCACTATAACATACTTGAAATACTTAATTAGACTTTTATCTCAATTATTTCTGTGAAAAACAAATAATTGCGACTCATAAATATCATTATGGCAAACTGAGGCCTGTAGGACGTTAAAATGCGCACTTAAAATACACAAACACACACACACACACACACACATTGTATATAGTCCTCTAGGAGTCTCTCTTCACTACTCACTGATGAAGGGAGAGAAATCTCCCCGAAAATTTTACTCTTTGTAATTTTTGTATATTTACTGCACTCTTTATCTCACCTGTTCTTATTTACTATCAATATATATCAAGCCGCGAGAGTTTCATTTTCTATACATATATATATATATTTATCTTTCTATCTTTCTCTCTCTTTATATATATATATAGTAATCAAGAACAGGTGAAATAAAGAGTATAGGGAACAGAAAAAATTCACAAAGAGTAAAATTATCGGGGATCTCTTTCCCTTCGTCAGTGTGGAGTGGGAGACTGGAGTCTATAACTATAAATATATCTATAACGATAATGACCAGTTTCTCTTCATTTCTCACTAACGAAGGGCGAGAGATCTCAGAAAATGTTAATTGTTGTGATTTTTTTTGTTTTTGTATGTTCTTTGCACTCTATATCCCACCTGTTCTTGATTACTATATATCGCAGCCGCGTGTGTTTCATTTTCAATATATACTTTCTATATATAGAAAGAAATCGGTGCAAGGAAGAATCGGAGAAACAATCGTTCAAAATAATCTAATGCAATAAGAAAAGTATCATTGGAATATAGATTTTCATGGAGTTGATTGAAGTATTATTCTCAATTCACAAAAATAAAGGTTATACTCAAAATCAGAGTTCTTTTATAAATATATTTAGTTTTCTCAAAGCGGTAGAAGTGTGTGGTTCTGTAGCCAATGGGGGTAAGTACAGGGAATTGAAGGCCTCTAAAGTAGGCCTGATCCCCGGCCTTGGAGGTAATGTCTTGTGATAGGGCGAGCGCAACGATACCGCCCCCTCCCACCCTTATCCTGAGTACTTAGATCGTCTCTCCAACCCCCAACAAACAACCCTCTTTCCTCCCTCATTCTTCCAGAGTGCCTCTCTTTGAAGATTGCAAGGAGGTCAGTCTTCAGCATCCGCGTGCTTTGTCCCTCTTATCTTCTTTCAACACGAGTATTGCAAATAGTGATCACTGTATTATTTATACAACTCACAAAAGTTTTGCACATACGGTATTTTCCTAACCTTTCTATTTTTCTTTGTTTTTAATTAAATATCTTAAGTATAACACTCAATTTGATACATTGAGAAACATAATCGTCATTGATGTTCAGTAGGCTTCCAAGGTTTCAAAGATATATTCTAAATTATCTAAAGTAATTTTATTTTTCAGCATAGTCTCCTTTGAGCTCTATACACTTCGCCCAACGTTTCTCCAATTTTGTTATCCCTTCCAAAAAATAATATTTCTCGAGCTCCTCAAAATATGTATTTGTTTGTGAGATGATTTCATCGTTGGAATAAAATCTCTTTCCGCCAAGCCATTTCTTAAGGTTCGGAAACAAGAAATAGTCACTCGGGGCTAAAGTCGGAGAATACGGTGGATGAGGGAGCAATTCATAGCGTAATTCTTGAAATTTTGCCATGGAAACAACACACGTATGGACTCTTGCATTGTCTTGATGGAAAAGAACTTTTGGCCAAATGCGGTCGTTTTTTCTTTAAATCCTCATTAAATTGGTCCAATAAGTTGGTATAATATTCGCCATTGATTGTTCTTCCCTTCTGAAGGTAATCTATGTGGATTACACCGCGTGCATCCCAGAAAACAGTAGCCATGACTTTATTGGCTGACAAACCCACTTTGGCCGTCTTCGGCGCTGATTCGCTCGGCAAAACCCACTGTTTTGACTGCTGCTTGGTCTCTGGCGTGTTGTGGTGTATCCATGCTTCGTCCACTGTTACAAATCGGCGCAAAAACTAGTCCTTGTTGCGGTTGAACAACGCCAAACATTAGATCGAAGTTGTCACACGATTGCGTTTATGGTCGATTGTTAGCAAACGCAGCACCCATCTTGCGGATAGCTCGAGAAATCTTATTTTTTGGAAGGGATAAAAAATTGGAGAAACGTTGGACGAAGTGTATAGAGCTCAAAGGAGACTATGTTGAAAAATAAAATTACTTTTTATCAAAAAACCTTTGTTTCATTTAAAAAGTCACGCACTTATTGACCCGCCCTCGTATTTATGAACATTTTTTTCAGAGCTTCCTCACATGTGATGGCTTCTTCTGAGCTTTAAGTATAATTAATTCTTTATAAATAAAACTCAATAGAACTATTCTTTATTATTGTCGCCAATTAAAAATAAAACTATTAGCCAGGTATGATGAACAGGGCATGAAGGGTGCGAGGGGAATAAGTAACCCTTTAGTAGCTTCTCAAAGAAATTTCAATTTAGAAGGTCTCTCTTATCCCTTAGAATCTAACTTGTAAATATATCGTTATTTATAAGAGATTTTACTAACGTCTAGTTATGTTTATCGTGCAGTGTTTAAACACTGTTGGTGTAGACAAAGATGTATTGGAGAAATGTATGAAGAACATTATAGTTTCTATCATTAACATAAAACAAATACAATTTTTCAAAAAGAGCTTAATTTCAATTGTTAACAAGAGTAAGAATTAAGTGCTTGTATGTTAAGCAAATATTATTCTTTAAAATGATTTGAATAAAATACAATGAATTAAAGCAGTCTCCTTACAGCTAATAGAGACCCAGGAGAGTTACATGTATTACAGGTGAAGTAAGTTTTGGTGCACAGGAATGGTAGTAGGGTTAGCATACCTTGCCACTTTTTTTCTTTTTAATGAAAAATTATACCGAATTATTTTTTTTTATTAAATATAACCCCAGGCAGGAATTATCTGGGCTATACAAACAGAGAAATATAAAGAAAAACCCATTTGTTCTCTGTGGGTTTTGAACCTAGGAACTTGGTTAAAGCTATCGGTAGGGCTAACTTACTTGCAGTCAATAAGATAACTTGTTTTGCTGCAAGGATTTCAATTGCCCTGCTATTTGTGCGACGAAGTACTCCTCAGGCACGGAAGGAGTTCCTGCAATACTTGCCTGAACAGGGCTATAAATTTGAGCCAGTCCTCTGGAAACAGCGACGACAAGGTTATAAGCCCTACATGGTTTGTGGCCGTGTATTCACCCCCCCCCCCATCCCGTACGCCGGCAATTTTATGTAGTTACTTACATTACTTTTATGCTGTAATTTTTTACAGTGACATTACTTGCTAGGGACTATTTATATGCAATATTCCCCACAGAGGATGAAAAAGGATGGCATTCATCTTCGAAAAATTAGGAGATAAAAATTAAATGTTAATAAATACACTAAACCCAAGAAAGCAAATTAAGTTACTTAGATTTATATAACAAAATTATTTTTAAACAAGATACTTATTGACATGCTGTTCTAAACAAGAGTATTTTTAACATAACATAACAATTTTTGTTTTTATCTACTAATTCAGCATTGCACCAAATTGATACTTTTAAGTAAGTTTATAATTTTTTTTTCAGAAAATAGTATAAATCATTTATTTTAATTATAGTTGTGTGTGTGTGTGTGTGTGTGTGTGTGTGTGTGNGTGTGTGTGTGTGTGTGTGTGTGTGTGTGTGTGTGTGTGTGTGTGTGTGTGTGTGTGTGTGTGTGTGTGTGTGTGTGTGTGTGTGTGTGTGTGTTGTGAAAATATATGTATATAATTGAATTGATAAACAAATTTTTTTAAATGAAAAAAGAATTGATCAGTACAATTAATCACCAATAAAGTGAAAGCAAATACTAGCTTGCTTTCCAATTAAGTTCATTTGTTATTTATTTGAATGGAGAGTTTTTTTGACTGTTGATATTATTATTAGATGTTTTTTTAGTTAGGGTTCGGTCAAGGTAGATCCAAAAAAATAAAAATTAAAAAAAAAGTAAATTTATTATCAATATCTGTCGAGGTTTCGGCTTACATTGTAAGCCATCTTCAGGGCTGTTGGAATACAATGTCATAAGAATACAAATAAAAGTAAAAGTAAAATGAAAATAAAACTAAATGATTTACAATATTATAATATAGAATTGCCAGATGGCTTACAATTTATGCCGAGGCGTCGGCAGATAATTTTAAAACATACACTTTTTTTTTTTAATATGTATTTTTTTGGATCNAAATAAAACTAAATGATTTACAATATTATAATATAGAATTGCCAGATGGCTTACAATTTAGGCGTCGGCAGATAATTTTAAAACATACACTTTTTTTTTTTAATTTATATTTTTTTGGATCTTTCTTCACTGAACCCCAACAATAATACATTTAGTTATTTATTTATATATCTTAATAAATAAATGTATAAATATGACAAAACAACAAAAATATTCCTAAATAAAAGTATTTAGAGAAAAAAAGAAACCTCTAACACATATTCATAGAATTAATTAAATTTACTAAGTGATTGCATATTATAATAATTGGTATATCAAGCCAATGTAAAAAAAATTTAATTAATTGGAATCAACTCATCGAATGTTTTTTTTTTTTCTTACCAGGAAACATTTTCAAGGCAATCGGCATTCCAAATTTATTTTATTATTTTTACAATCCAGTAAGTCTTACGTTTCGGACTAGAATAAAGTATATTTAACTTTTGCATATACGAATAAAATTATCAATTGTAACTAATACTTAATCCAGAATTGAAATTTTTATTTTATTTTGATTCATTTAATTATAGTTTTATTTCATATGAACATTTTAAACAAGAAATAAAAGCTATGTAGTTAAATAAATCAAAGAAATACTAATAACAATTTTTTAAAAACAATTTTAATGTTCAGATTTGTGCGAGGGAACCTGGGTAGCTCATGGGATTCGTTTGGGTCTCGCCATCCTGTCGCTGCAGGTTGAAGCTATTAATAAAAAAAAAGCATGTCCTGTGCCATGAATGTTTAGAATGGGGTTGCAACTAGTAGATAGCCTCTCCCTCCATTACCGCAAGTGGTTGAAATGGAGATTAACAATTGAATTTAATGAGAAAAAAAAAATCAAATGTTTTAGTTTATCGCTGTATAAATAATAAATACATATTTATATAATAAGCTAAATAGTTATGAAGCTAGATTAATAGTTAAAATGTATAATACTCTTTTGTAACATTACAATTTATTAAGCTCCTTTAATATTTTATAAATTTATTTCTTTGTTTTATATGTTATAAGTAGTTTATGATTTAGAAACTTCTTTTAATATTTTATAAATTTCTATCAATGTTGTATATCATAAGGTTCCTTCAATTTATTTAATTTATAACATTTTATATTAGTTTATAATTTGTAGACTTCTTTCGCAATTCTTCGAAGAATATGGACCTAGTAAATAAATAACCATTAGTGATGTCCACGTAATCCGCGGAGAAGAAGAAGAACATTCAAATGACGGGGGGCGACTAGGGATGGTTTAGGGGTGGTTACGGAGTATCAGATTGACTGGGGGGGTGGGTTCTAGCGTCAGAGCGGCCTCTCTCATTGTCGCGACCCTGCGCGCTTGGCACTGACAGCTCGGAGACGTCGCCACTCCCGTGATCAATCAGACCCTCCCTGTATTCGTCTTTGTCAGGCAGGGGGATGACGTACACCCTCCACCCCGGGCTTCCAATCTCAGCCTCCCGGGATATATAGGCCCCCTTCTTAGCAGGCAGCAAGCCTTCCAAAGCCCTTTCTCCAGGAAACCAACTACTGTATTGTGTGGGAGAAAGTAGTATTACTTGACATGTAGGGTCTGAGAACATTGGAATTCCACACAGCAGCTAAAATCTGTTGATGACGTTCATCACACTCTTAAACATATTTGGCAAATTCAAATTACAGGTCAGAAAGAGCCAGGTGTATCCTTTATATGGACATGAAGTTTATTATAACACGCGTGATAAATAGTCAGGGTTTCGGCCAGGATCAGAAAAATAAAACACTCCGGAATTGTTGGGTAATTATTTTACTATTTCTGATGTTTCGACTTAAGTTGTAAGTCATGATCAAAACGATAATGATGTCTGGAGAAATCTCAAAGGGAGGTTTATTGCCACATCTCAGACTGAGTGCAGTTTAGTTCTACAGTCTACCAAGCTCATGGTATCCGTTCGGGTCTCGCAATCCTGACGCTGCGGGTTCAAATTCCGCCCAGGGCAAGCTTTTATCGATAAATAAAAACTTGTCCAGAGCTATGGATGTTTAGAATGGGATAGCAACCTGTAGATAGTCCCTGAGATGATTTTAGTTGGGGTTCGGTCAAGGTAGATCCAAAAAACACAAATTTAAAAGTAAGCCATCTTCAGTGCTATCATGAAGCATATTTACATGAATTTGTGTTTTTTGGATCTACCTTGACCGAACCCCAACTAAAATCATCTCAGAATAATATCTACGGTCAGAAAAACTCTCCTTTTGTAGATAGTTCCCTTCCTCCATGCCCTAAGTCGCTCAGTGGCTAACCGATAATTTTCAATTAAAGCCAAATTGGGTTGTTTCTATCCCAAAAGAAAATTGTGTTTATCTTTGTCTCTGATTATAAGCGATAACTGTTCTAAATTTCAAACAAGTAGAGAGCCGGTGTATGAGCTCGAAATTTGATTAGATGGACGGTAATGTGTATGTCAGTCACTTGAAAGCAGATTCTAAATTTTCAGGTCTATATATGAATATATGACACTAGTTATTGTTGTAAAAAAATATTCCTCCCACTCGACAAACTGAAAGCCTAGATGGCAAAGGGCCAGATATCACCCCTGTATTACCGAACTCCTTGGAAACACAACTTACATTGATGAAGGCCAAATCGTTCAAGAAAATAAAATTAAAAACTTCTTTTTTTTTTGTTGTTGAAAAACAGTTTTAATTCTTCAGCTCCCAAAATTTACCTTTTCTCACTAACCTCTACTACACTTACAGACTGAGCTATAAACATGAAGTGTGTAGCGTTTTCTGTCTAAATGGCGAAATTCAGCTTTTCGAGTAAATGTCTTCCACAGTCTCCGAAACTGGAATTACCTGCAGGCATTGGTCAAGGGCATTTGATTATTCCATTTACCTGCTGATAATTGAAAACCTTACCCAGAAACGCTGCAATTCCCGGCGAACTAGTTTGTTCGGCAAAACTAATCTTCACTCACTTGGACAATCTCACTGCATCTACATTCCTAAGCATTACAGTGGGCAAAAAAAAAAAAAAAGAAATATTATTTAAAACTTTTAGAATTGGAAAAGTTTTAGAAAAACACAATAACTTGAACAAATCAATTCTAATTCTTACATAATAATAATGTAATCACAAAATTCAGAACTGCACTATTTCAAAAAATTACTGTTATAAATTTTAGTATCTATACCATAAAATTTTTCTCATAGTGTATCTCCTACTCTCATTATTTTTAACTAACTCTGCTGTTAATTTGGTCCTTAAAATTTATTTATTAAGTCTCTAATACAATTCACCATTTTACCAATTAATTTTTTGAAGCTGACATATTTTTATAATAATAATAATTGGCTAACAATCATTTTTGCAATATTTTATATATTTATAATAATAGGTTTATTACATGATATACCGCTGTATGCCAAAGTCAAGACGTATATATTTCTCAGTAAATTATTTGCTATTTTCTTTCTTCTATTATAATTAATAATTTATAATGGAAAACNGGCTAATGGATGAAATTCTACAACAATTCGATTCTCTAAAAAAAATAATCAATCAGGCTGTATTATTGTTACTCTTTACGTAACCTAATGAGGTCAACGAACTACTTACAGGGTAGTGATGAATGGGCTGTAAATTTATATGAAACGGTATTTATAAATATGTCACTTAAAAATAGTCTCTGAGCTAAATAACAATTTCTCATAAAAGTGGTTCTGCACCAAACCGAAACAGATAATAATGTTATGACATAAGTTATTGACTATTTTTATAGGCAATTCGACTGACGATCTATTCGTTTTATTTTAGTGTTTCATCCGAATTTTTAAAAAATGGTTGCTTCTCTTCTTTTCTTTTTTAATAGTCCCTTTACTTCTTACCAATTTAATACCTGTCATTTTGAGTGGACTAAAATGACTGCTGATGTGAGGTTATTATATCGTCAATTTCCAATACTATCTCCTGGAGTTCCACAAGCATGTAGAAAAGTATAGGGATTTTCTGGAATAAAAAAAGAAATATATATGCGACTAGTTACCGTACAATTTGATGTAGGTGAATATTCCAAAAAATAAAAGTGCAATATAAAAAACTGTGAATATTTAAAAAAATATAGATATATCCCACAGTTATTATTGCTAACTACCTACCGGATAAATGATAAAGTTAATGTATAATCTAATCAATTCAAATTAACTAAATTTCTTTTGCCTCTTCCGAGCCAATGAAATGTATTTTTGAAAACTCAGAATGATAAACGTAAATGAAGCCTACCCCCTTCTGTGCGAAAACAACAATGAGTACCAAAAAAAAAAAACAGGCGAAAAAGAGAAAATTAAAGTAAGTGACTGTAAATTAGTCTGTGCGTCTGTTGCTCAGGTGTCATTAGTGTGTCCTCACAGAAATGGGGATCATTACACGTGGGAAATAATCTGCCTCTAGAGACAATGCATCCCACTTATTGTTGAGCATAAAGAAAGTTTCCTTGAGAAATGAGACAACCCCCTCTGGAAGAATGAGACAACTCCCTCCAAACCCTGTAAAACAACTACAAAGAAAATCTTCTCACTCTTTTGTTCAAGCCAGATAGGATATTAATTTTTAATCACTTCAAATCCCACCCAAGAAAACTCATAAAATATAATTTTTTCGCTTTTAATGAAAATTAAGCCTTTGTAGAAAGTTTTTTTTTTTTCCCCAAGGATTCAATTAAATATGAGATAGTCATTCATTGTTGTTCTTATAGCCATCATAAATTTATCCACAACCCAACAAAAAAATTTTGTCACGCAGAAGCTGTGTATATTAAGCAGACTTTCACTGTTCATAGGGTCACTGTTAGTTTGGCCTTATTTCACTGAATAACGAACTTTTTTTCTGCCATCATTAACGTCAATCAGTGAACCGTTTCATTTATTTTTAATAAGTTTATATTTACTATCTATATCCATATTAATAAAAATAACTTGAAAGTTCTGCAAATTTTAATCACCCCCTGCTTGACGGACATTTTTATACTCAAAATAAATACTCCTTCAGGTTAAAATCCCCCTTGAAGTGTTTTGTAGGATTCAGCAGATTAAATAAATGTTTTGAATAAGTGATCTGAAATAATTTGTTCAAATAAACTCTCTAGAGCATTTAATTGGTCAATGAGATCACCTTATTAAGAGCCATTCAGATGACTCTTTGATCTCATTAATTTCATTCACTAATTCAAATTCTACTTTGTCATAATTTTATTTACTCATTTTTTCTCTTAATTTAAATAAGAATAATTCTTTCTTGAACATTGAATTAAACGGATTGCTTGTTTTTCAATTTATCACTAAATTAAATTTATTTTTGGTAATATTATGATAATAATGCTCCCATTTATTTTTATTTAAGACTCAATGTTTCATTATATTGCAAAATAAAAAGGGATTATTTAACATAATTCCATTCCTTGACTTTTTCAAAATACAGATGGAAGCTGATTAAGATATAAACATGCGACATTTGAAATGACATTTGAAGCTTATGATATAAAGAGTAACAGTAATATCTATCTATCTATATTATTAGTAAATAATGTGCAAAACTAATTATATAGATAGACCACAACAAATAGTAATACGAAATATAGTCAATCATAAATGTGATGTAAAAAGTAAACTATCTTTGATGTCTGTTAACATTGCTATTTTTACTGTTTACTTGCGTTAAATGTATTATTATATTATCTCGGACACAATGAAAATTTAATGTATTTTAACTTCAATCAAAATGTTATCAGGAACGGGTGTTTGATATCTCTAAGGATACACAAAATAGTTCATCTAGGGACCTCTAAATATCCCTTGAATATTACATTAAAATTGACCATTTATATTCAAATCACACCTTGGGTCGTTTTACTAAGCATCGATTACATCTACTTAGGTGGGTAGAAGGGCTTTACTTCTCATAAATTTCCTCACCATTTACTTAAAATTGTTCACTTTAAGGCTCAATATATTTTTCCATTTTAGCGTTCAAATAAATATTTACTTAGGCTCCTGATTACAACTAAAAATACTCATTTACTTGAGTAATATTTATGTATCACAGTTTTTTTTCGTTTTTTTTTTTTTTTAAACTTTGTGTATATTTTTTATATTAACTTATATTTTATATATTATTATTAGTATTAT
>KZ807683.1:185576-199935 GCA_000696205.2 Oncopeltus fasciatus | reverse complement strand
AAAAAAAAAAAAAAAAGCCACGATTTAAATACATTTTGCTTATTACGAAAAAAAAAAACCTCAGAACATTTGAATTTCATGTATTTTTACAATATTAATACTATCAATTATATAAATTAAGAACATTATTTAGAAATTTATCATATGGAAAGATAAATATTAAAGGTGAGTGAGTAGTTATGGTATTACTCTAATTAGTGGTCATATATTCATGGTATTTCAATATTTTGTATGACATATTAGAGAGATCTATTAAGACGCTACACCTCAAAGACAATTTTTAAGCCTTTTTTTGTGAAAAAAATCACACGGAGGAAAGTAAACATATTTTGTAACTAGTATATTAAAAGAGGATTTAATTGTTTTTGTTATTCATCATTAGTTATACTTACTTCTAAAAAGCCATACCTGTCTTTATCTGATGCCAAGAGTCTTTATTAAAAAATGTTTCTCTATTCTTAGATAATTTTAGTTGGGGTTCGGTCAAGGTAGAACCAAAAAACACAAATTTTAAAAAATGTATTTTTAATAAAGGATTTTGGATCTACCTTGACCGAACCCCAACTAAAATCATCTAAGAATAATATCTAAGGTCAACAAACTCTCCTTTTGAATGTTACTCTATGTTACACATATCCCTTAGAAATTGTGATTTTTTTTTCTTTCTTGTTATGTTATGTGTTCTGTGTTTGTGTTTGTCAAAGTTGCCGATGCAGCGTCGATTCGACAGAGCAACTGGCTGAATAACATAAATTTATTAATCACTAAGAATAGTATTTCATGCCAGGCAGAAATAGTGTACAAAGCGTTGGTAAGCGCATTATTGCATTAATAAGCTAAATGCCCATAATGCCGCAAGAAATATATACAAATTTAATACATAAAAGAATAATGTTTTTATATTATAAAAGTCAAAAAGAAGAACAGTTAAAGTATTTTCATAAAAA
This sequence comes from Oncopeltus fasciatus, assembly GCA_000696205.2. Classification (NCBI taxonomy): domain Eukaryota; kingdom Metazoa; phylum Arthropoda; class Insecta; order Hemiptera; family Lygaeidae; genus Oncopeltus; species Oncopeltus fasciatus. The sequence continues at coordinate 198,988 of KZ807683.1, read as the reverse complement.
ATAAATTTTTACTAAAGATTGTAACACATAGATGTAAAATGTTTAAATAATGATGCATTCACTCTATGTATTAAAATACATAAAAATATTAGAAATATATTTTAATTCAATTCATTTTGAAATATTTAAGATTTTCTGAGCTCATACGATGATAATCTTTAAAATAAAGCTCACTGACTATCACTGGGAGGACAAAGTATATAATCACGTAGGCTTTCACGGTCTTCAGAAATATTCATAAATACTTTTTCTAAACTTGATTATGTAGAAAAGTTTTTTTTTTTTGTTTCTTTATCAAGTAAATATTATTTATTTTGTGGTCTTTAATCCCACGTAAATTTAGATAATTTTTAGTGCAAGGGAACAGAATAAAAAATCTAACTGTCCCAGCCAGGACTCGAACCTGGATCCCCTGCTATCCGGGCCGGTGCATTTACCACTTATGCTACCGGGACAAGCATTCTTTATCAAGCATTCGCAGACACTGTGATGGCTTCTTTAGGCAGAAATGAAGAATAAGCCCATCTCTAAAGGGCCTACTATGAAATATATCTATTTTATAAATATATCTATTCATTATAGTATGAGATATATCTATATATACATATACACCTCTACAATATTCATCAAATTTGACGAATCCTTTTCTTACAAATTCGTCCAAAAATGTATTCAAAAGGACGGGTTTAATTTGTTTCCTATTTCAACTTTTCTTATTTTATTTGTTGATACTTATTGAAGTTACTTCTAGCTTCAGAAATAACTAATAATGCTATTAAAATTAATGCTATTGTGATTACTTTTTTTCTAAATAACAAATAATTTTTCGACATTTTTTAAAAAATAATCAAATAATTTGTGGCAATGTATATGTACGCAGAGGAAAATGGTCAAGATGGCACACAGTTGAGTCACTGTCGTCAGCAATTCAAATGAATTGACATTAAATAAAGAGTTTCAAACAATCATACGAAACATTTTATAAATTTAATAATATCTAAGTTCAAAACTTCAAAGTTTTGCTGGCTTTAGACAGGCCTAGAATAGATGTTCTCTAAGGGAAAGGCCTGCTATCTCTAAGAATGTTTATCGTAGTCTCAGGATCCCCAAGCTCCCCCCTCCCCTGCCAAGATCGAAGGAGTGACCTTGAATTCTTGGCAACCACGAAATATCCACTGGCCGAGAAATAAGCCCACAACATTCTTACGCTATTTTACATTGCTTAGGCATACTTAACAAAAATATTTCGTCTAATCAAGTACGTTCATGTGTATAATGAACATTTAAGGGATATTTCACAATTGAATTAATAACGGATTTCATCTTCAATATTTCATCTTATTAAACATTTTAAGCTGACACAGTGATGGTCACTGAAAAAAAACAAGGAAAGAATTATTCGTGTGTGTATATATATATATGGTGCTNGAATATCTCTTTCAGATTCGAGACAAATCGTCTCTAAGACATATATTACTTTCCTTGTTTTTTTTTTATGTTTCTAAATCTGAATGAGATATTCTAAATTTTAGAAGGCTTAAACAAATAAAATATATTAATGGTGAAAATTACTTTAACTGTTTCTACATTGAAAGAAATAATGAAAACTTATTAATGTTTATGAAAAAAAAAAACAATAATTTCCAGCTTAGCTTAAAAGAGCAGTGAAACAAGCTATGTAGAATTGACGCTTGCAGATCATATTTCAGGCCAACAATTTTAATAAATTGCTTGAATTTGGTGTATATTAAAATAATTCTAAGAGCTCTGTTGCCAACTATAGTACTCTTAATTTTCCTGAAGAAGCCAAATTATATTGATTTTGTTATTAATTCGTTATTAATTTTACATCGATCATTGTTGCTTCCCATTTTTAAAAATTTAGCACTGTTTGGTAAATTTAAAATTAACATACAATTTTGTTTAACTTTTATTTAATTCATAATAATCCATACAAATTTAATTATATCATAACAGTGTTTTTATTTATAAATTTTAGGAATTTACATATAATTATTGTTATTTTATTTTCAAAATTACAAATATTTTACAATTTTACTTTTTATCATAAGCAATAGTAAAATTGAGATGATTTTTTCAATAATGATATAACCTTTTTGATAAAAAATATGTTAATTACATTATATCGATAGCATTTCTATTTTATGGACCCGAGAGAAACTCAGTCAAGTGTATACTAAATAAATGGAGTATTTTTGTATTTTCTTTTTTACAAATGTGTTTAGCCAAACCTCAGAGATAAATACTTTCTCTGTTCACTCGTGCGCCTTGGGTCCTGTTCCCATAAAATGTATACATTTATAGATGCTATTTCCTATTTGATGGCCTCTTAAATGAAATTTAGAATAATATTAGTATTTAACTCAGTCAAAAAAAAAACTTTTTTTACTCTACTCAGTCTCTCGAAAAAGCATGTTGACAATTCTTTGTTTAATGGCAATCTTCACGAAAGACTTATCAGTTACTTTCACATTCTAATGAATATGTATACAGCTTACGCTAAAAAGCGGTTACTGAAAATAAGTACTCACGTTTGTGCCAGAAAAAAAAAAGGTAATACCTGATAAGATAAGAGTACTAAAGGGGTAACAGTTGAGCGCTGCTGAAATGAGGCAATTTATGCTACTTCTGAAGCAACATGTGGCAAAATAAATTAGTGTATAAAAAGCTGTTTGTCTATGTGCTATTGTGTTAATACCTTGCGCTTATTTTTGTTTTCCCGTCTCTCCACAATACCAGGCACTCCAAAAGGTATGTTCTCTTTTGTTTAATTATATATTCCATTCATATTCATTAAGGCCTAATTTTAAGCTCTTAGGCGCCCTTTGTAACATAATACTCCGGCTTACTTTGTTAATTATATGTGCTATTTGCTACTGTTAGTATTTATACATATATGGCGGATTCTAATGTAAAAAAAATTCTGCTATATGAAATGTTTTGTTGATATTACAAGTTGTCCATGCGTAAGTATGACAATTAATGTTAAAAATTGTACATAAAGATAAATCATGGAAGCTTGTAATACTCCTCTGAAAAATCTAATTCTTTGTAAATTAATGTGAAATCATTAATTAAATGGAATATGTGTTTTTTATATGCCATTATTTATTGTTATTAATCATTAGATTAAATCAGTTTTATTTTAATGATATACTATTTTATAACTAAAAGAATAATTTGCTTTATTTTTCCAAGGTTTTACATATATATTCTATATTGATAAATTTGTTCATCAGATATCCTAAATAAAAACAATTCCTCAATATGAACTAGCTCTATCGATGCAAAAGGGCGCTTCATATCAGTCGTCCAAACATTCTGTCGCTGAACACCATAATTTCATTGCAGTTTATTTTTATTTTCATGAACATACGTCTAAAAATTTTAAAAATTCATACAAAACTTACAGAGTAGCATATATCCCACTTAAAAAGAAATTTGTTCATTAGATTTCAGAAAAAATTGAATCTTTTTTATTCAATACCCGCATCTCTGAATTATTGATTAAATACAATCTCATGATCACATTAAACATTTTCTGATAATGGTATTAGTACTCCATTATATGATAATTGATTCATTAAAATTTAAAATATTTGGTATATTCTGTATTTTCGTTTTTAATTATTGCTTTATTTAAACTATAAGGTGATTTTGAAGATTTTCATTCAAGAAAAATGCCTGCTCCACAAGGAAAGAAAATGTCGCAGTAGTCATATAATAAAATTATATAAGGGAAAGATTGGTTAATGATGGCGATGTCACAATGCAAGTTACCGTTTGGATACTGGAATTAGAGAATGTACTCTGAGTTTCAATGAATATTTTCACTTTTTCAAAACCTCCTTTAAATTCAGTAATAACGTTAATTTATTTTTGGACAAAAAGTGTACAAACTCCGTTTTTTATTAAGAGATATTTTTTTTGCCCGTGGAAACTGTTTCTAATTGAGGGGTTTTTGCAGAAACCCAATCGGATCGGGGTTTTTGCAGAAATTCCAATCGGAAATGGGATGACATTCAAATTGATGAATGGTGTTTTAAAAGAAGAAAATATAATGTAGGTCGTCTATATTCAGAACAGTAGGTTTTTAGCAAGATTTGCAGGAAAACAAAATAACGTTTCGTCAATGGAGTGTCTAAAAGGAAGGAATGAACCCTATTACCATACATTAAAAAAATCATTAATTTATTAATTATTATGTGAGATTTATAGTAGACTTGTTCTAAAAAAGAAAAAAATTCAAACATTTTACCCGTAACCACCCTTAACATATTATTGTCAACTGGATCGTTGAAATCTCAACATACGCTATTTGGTAAGTCTCCATGGGCTCAAAAGAAAGTAATAAAGTAATGTCTGGAAAGAAATAAAGTAATGTCTGGAAGATCTTTTGAGCTCATCTTGGACGATCTATCAATATTTTGGTCATTAGAGTATGAGTTAGTAAACATAATTATTTTTTCTAAACATTTTTTTTATTTTTTAATAAAGAACAATAAGAGTATTAAACGAAAAATACCCCAAATATTTAATAAATTGATGGAGCATTTCTGAAAAAAAAAAATTAGATTAGTCCTTCGGCTAGAATAAAAGGTTCATACGCTGCCTATGCAAAAATATTTCATAATTGAAATTGCAAATTTTTCTCTCATGAATATGAAATTACAAATAAATAAAATCGTGTGGAAAATCTTCTCTAAAATTGATTAATTTAAAAAATATTAATATTAATTTGTTTATCATCATAGGTAATTCTGTAAGTTTATTCAGACTTCATTCCCATTAGTTAAATACTCGTATAATTGGAGCCCTGAAGAATAAATATTTTCGGCAGGTCGTGCCACCTGAACCAAATAGTCATGAACATTTGATCCAGGTGGCACGACGTCCCCTCTTACCATCATGCTAACCCTGAAGTACCGCCGATAATAAAAATAAACGTTTATAAAATTGTATTTTTTTCAATTATTTTGGACCGAAACCCAAAAAAAACATCTCCTATTAATTGATATATATTTTATGAGATAATACTGAAATAAAAATACTAATAAAGTTTAATTTTAAATTTTCTTCTCAATCCAAAATTTTTAACTGTAGAAAAGATTATTTAATTAGCTACAAAAATTAATTAATTAATTTCAATGCTCTGAAAACATGAAACGTGTCTATATTTTTTTTTTAAATATGCATTGAACTCAAGCGTTGTTTCATAAGAGTGAACATTTGAAAATACGTGGTGACAAAACGAAATCAATACAGTTCGAAAGCAGATGGCGTGTGGTCAGTAATAGGTTTTAGGAGGTTATTTCCGCCAGTACCCATGGGCCGAGGTCATCTTTCGGAGATTAATAGGGAGGCGTTCCTCCACCCCGAGGGTCCTCGCCCTTCGTCTCTCATTTCCTAATAGCCTGCTCTGTCCACCTACCCACCCATCTTGAGTTAAAGCAGAACTTCAGGCTCCGTCAGCCTATCTAGCGAGACCAACCGCTCTGGGCCTAACCAACTCTTAGTCGGCGACACGTCGTCCACGACTTATCGGATTTATCCGGACTTCATTACACGGCGTTTCTATGTCACATTCTCCATCTTCATTGACGGGACATTATTCTACCTCATTGAAACATTTAACTGTAGATTTAAAATTTGCTAACACTCCGATCACCTCTTATCCTTACTCAAGCACCAAGGACAGATGATACATTTCTCTCATGAAGTCAAAATTAGTTCCATCGACTGGTCATTTTACCCTGAAGGTCCTGACGATCACAACAGTACTAATTATTGTCCAGCTATACTTGAATACTCTGCTGATTTTTATTAACACATTCTAAACTCCACTGAATATACATTTGAAACAAATTCCTATCCAATCACTTATTGAATATAATTAATGTAATTTTCCTAAAAAACAAATGTCCTTTTGAATTAAGGCTGTATTGTGTAAACGAAACTCTTCTTAAGTAAGTTAATGCATTCATTCATTCTTTTGTTACTTCTCTTTTTTTCAAGTCAGATTCTTTATATATTACAACTACATCATATAAACTCCTTAGCAATATACAATTACGCATACATCGAGAGCCAAAGACATTACCAGTTCCATTTTTATTTATAGCATGGTAACAACTCCTCAATGTCTCCTCCATTATAGCCGTAAATGATTTAAAGTAAACAAAACAAAAAATAAAATGTATTTTTATTAAATTAGAATTAATAAAATTTCCCTAAGAGATAAGTAATATTAAGTAAAAGTAAAAGTAAACTGTTACACCTCTTTATATATATATATATATTGCTCTTTGTTCATTATTTATATTAAATTTTATTCAAAAGAAAGAATTGAAAATAATATGTTTGTTATTATATTAAATTATAGCTGTAATGATATGTTTACTTAAATCGCATTTAATCAAAATGCAATTTCTTGTGAGCAACAATAAGAAGAACCTACTAATGTTAATGAAATTACGGAGTTATGTATCACAAGACAAAGTGAGCTTACATACAAATTCCATCCATGTGTATGTTGTCAATTATAACCAAAAAGAGGTTTAAATTAACTTGACACAAGGCAAGTAAAATTTTAGCAAATAAATATTATATGTATTGACAGGTGAAATCTAGAAAAAAAAATTTGTTATAAATTATAAATGAGTTTTCTCTATTAATAGTGCGTTAAGTTTAGTCACGTTAATGTTACTCAGTTATCCTGTTTTTTTTAATACAATTATAATTGTAAGATTAGTCAAAATTTACGAATATAGAGCCAAATTACTAGAATTTTGTGCTTTAAGCTCTTAATTTTGGTATACTTTTAGTTCTTCGTGTGTCAAATAAGAGAAAAATGATAAAAGACACCTGACTATGTTAGATAAAAATATGTGTCTGTGTGCGTGTGTCTCACAACGATCTTAACGATTAAAAAGTCACTGTCTTCATTTTTTCGTAGTGAAATTCGGCTTACGGCTGTTAAATTCAAAAGTGAAGACTAAGGTCGTAATTGAGTCAAATCGGATTCAGAGGAGGATAGCCGGCAGTGACAATTTCGAGTAAAAAAGCAATTTGTCAATGAAGCTTACGTAACATTTAATTTAGAGTAATAAAGCCCGACTCAGACTCGTTTACTGATAAAGTAAATGTTTTAGGAGTTACACGGCGAAACTTTACGTGGATGTTAATTTGCGTCTAGAAGCTATGATAATTTATTTTTCTCAGTGAGTGTATCTCTTTTTAAATGTAAAATGACAAGTTGACTTCTTCGTGATTGAGCAAAATCAGATGAAAAAAGTGAGGGATAAGCTAAAATGCCCTTATTTTATTTAATCAGAACTTCATTTATATTCATTTTCATGGCATATGTTATGTTTTTTAATGTTGTTTATTTGATAATATTTTATATTTTGTTTGGATGTAATTTTCCAAATTGTCTTTTGGATTGGTTTAAAATTGCCTGCTTTTTTGTGGTTGGGTTCCGTCAGAGACGCCGCTATGGCTTCTCCTCCAGATCGCACCCATAAAGAACGAGCGAGACTTGGTGGTCCTCTTCCTTCTCACCTTCCGCGACATCACCGCTCTCAAACAGCCAATAGAGACCGAAGACTCCAAAGGAGGTAAGCCAGATACCTTTATAACAATAGAAATATTATTTTAAAAAATATTCTTACATTACCTTTCTTTTAAGGCGCTTTTCAGTCTCGAAGTCACACGAGAGATGACTGTCGAAGTCTGCGTGAACTATTGTGAAGTTGTAGTGATTAATTTGGCTTTTTCATCTCCGGATTGAGTATTTGAAGATGCCAATTCCAGGCGCCAGGGTAGCTCAGGGGATCCGTTCGGGTCTCGCAATCCTGACGCTGCGGGTTCAAATCCCGTTCAGGATAAGTTTTTATTCATGAACAAAAGCTTGTCCTGAGCCATGGGTGTTTAGAATGTGGTAGTAACGTGTAGATAGCCCCTCTCCCCATGAACCTATGTCGTTGAAAAGGAGGCTAACACTTTAAAAAGAAATATAATAAAACTGAGCTCTTTTAAGATCTATAGATCTCATCTTTACAGTTCAAAATCTCGGAGGATGTAAGAGATATTTTTTCCTTTAGAGAGCCTCTCTCTTACACTCACTATACCTCGAAATCACTCACCTATAACCTTTAAATAATTTGCGCTATTTTTCAACTTAAAAAACTTATTCATTTGTTACATCATCGACTGACAATCTCTGGGTAATTTCTTAGTTAGACCCCATCTGATAAGGTTAATGTATATATAAACATAAATAATGAGTTTCTACACTCGTTCATCTCTAGTTAATTTATTTGTTATACCACCCCTAGTAAAGTATTAGTGAATGTATAAATAAACATAAGTGTTGGGTCACTACACACATTCACCTCTTGATAACTTCATAGTTAGACCACCCCAGACAAAGTATTAGTGAATGTATAAATAAACATAAGTGTTGGATCACTATACACATACACCTCTTAATAACTTCATAGTTAGACCACCCCAGACAAAGTATTAGTGAATGTATAAATAAACATAAGTGTTGGGCCACTACACACATTTACCTCTTAATAACTTCATAGTTAAAATACCCCAGACAAACCATTAGTGAATGTATAAATAAACATAAGTGTTGGGTCGCTAAACACATTTATCTCTCTATAATCTAATTTTTCCATTAGTGTAAATCTTACCTTCCGTGGAAGTAGAAACTTACAAAATGCAATAACAACAAAAATTTTACAAACATATACACTGATTACACTTGACACTGAAACATTTGGAAAATTCTACAGTGAACAAGTTCAACCTTTTGATCAGAAGAAAACGTTATTACCCTGAAAAGAAAACATTATTATTGCCTTAAATTCTTATAAATTGAACAGAAAGACTAGGTTACACTGACGGCAAACGCTGGAATATTTGGCGATATAGGAAAGTCGTTGTTTATTACTATTATATATTACTCCATTTATAGACTTTGACTCTGGTTAGCATTCACGTTTCTATTATCAGTGAAAATGTGGTTATGTCGGGAACATAATTTTGTCAAGTTAGATTCGTGGTACACTGTGTCTCATACATCCAACCTACCTTTTTACTGATATTTTACCCTGGATGATCTGTAATTACCACATTTCGATAAATGAGTTATAATAATTTTCTAAGAATATTTTTTACACTAATTGATATGCCAGGCAAAATTACATTCCCAAAAAAATATTTTCAATTTTTTTTTTTTTGGTAATGCATTTACTAGAGTTTTAAATATCAGTTTCTTTCTACTTTATAAGGATTACGAGTAATATTTTGTCCTATACAGAAACAAAAATATTTCCTCCAGAGTGAAAATTAATAAAATAAATTCCCCTTAATTTAATTTAGTTTTTTTTTTGTTCTTACGGGAAAGCTGGTGTTACAGGGCTGAGCAAATTCGCCAAACTAGCCAGGTCGGTGACAAGGAGCAGATCTGTTCTGGTGTCACAGTTCTCTTCCCATCTCCCGAACATCAAGGACACTACCAAACAGTCCCACCTAGCTCACGTGAGTATTTGATATCACTGCTTTCATGGAACAGTTACTTTTAATATATGTTCTTTTTTTTTTTTTTTAAAGTAAAACGGGTAAAGAAAATTTATCTTAACAATATCATAGCTTCCTAGTACAAATAAATTACTATCTAAATTCACATAATAACTATTCGCATTAACTATACATTACAACCAACCATAAATTATTGCTAAGAACTTCTTCTTCATTAAAATTTCTTCCCGCTTCTATAAAATATCACCCTGGCCGTTAATGACCAGATGGGGTGATGGGGTGGGCGCCCCATTAAAAAAAATTTTGATGCGTTTCATTCGTTTAATTGTGAGGATATCCGCGAAAGAAATCAAGCTATGTAAAGGGGCACCAATGTGTAATTATTACAAAATTTTCTCGACTCTCTACTGTTACTACAAATAAGAAGCTAATAAATTATGCATGATTTAGCTCTCTTGCTCTCGTAATTTTGAAAATAAATATGCCAAAATCATTAAGATCGTCAAATGAGTTCTTTAAATGCTGAAGTCGAAAATGGCTTAATAATTAGAAGTTAGTGTTTAGAAACAATTAATAATCAAAATCGGTATAAAATGTCAATTTCTATCGTTTATACACCATATTAATTTTGTGAAAAACTTACATTAAAGAATATAAAAAATTCAAGAAATAAAAACGAAATTCGATAAATTGGAATCTTTTTCCTAAAAGAATATTTTAAAGCATAAATAATAAAATATATATAGCATAAAATATCAATATTTATGTTTTGAATGATTTTTGCAAAAAAAGCTCAATGAAAAATGATGTTAAAGAATATTTTATTTGGTTGTGGTATTTTATCCCACGTAAATTTTAAACAATTAATGAGAGGGAATAGAATACAAAATCTATCTCTTTCTGCCAGGAATCGAACCTGGATCTTCTGCTATCCGGGCTGGTGCATTTACCAGTTATGCTACCAGGATAGCAGGAGATCCAGGTACGAATCCTGGCTGAAATAGATAGATTTTTTATTCTATTCCCTCTCATTTATTGTTTAAGATGTTAAAGAATGAAACCTGAGGGACATAGCATAACCTTACACATATATTTTCTGCTTTTTTAGATCAAAATGTCTTTTACTCTTTACCAGTGGTTTTATTTATTTTTAGTGCAGAAATTACAAATACAAAAAAATTGATTATGGAAACAAAATGAAGTAAAGTATTATGTTGGTTATCGGAATTCATATATACTTATTTTATTATTGTGTTATAATCCTTAAGTTTTTCTTAACACGAAAGGTTCCCAAAACAATTCTCTACTAATAAATTTTTGTTGGTACAACCTTGACCAAACCCCAACGAAAATTCTCTACTAGTAAAAATATATTGATCTAAGGAAAAATTCTGTTTTAGTCAAAATATCTATACTAAACACAAAAAATTGAACAAAGCACTAATATAAGATACAATTTTGCTGTTTTATATAAACAATATAAATGAGTACATATTTTATAGTTTCAGTAAATTCCTACTATTGAGATACTTAATCAAAGTGGAAGAGAAAAACTAACACAGTAACTGAATACATACAATGTAGCGACATCCTGGACAAGAAGAAAGAGAATTATGAAAAACGAAGTTATGAATTCCTAACGATTTTGTAGTTATTCAACCTTTGTCTTTTATATTTCTTATTTTAATATCTACATTCCTTTTTCTTTTCTTACTTTGTTTCTTGAAATGCAATTTGAATTTATTATGTTCCTTTCATTTTTAGCTTGCAAATTCAATTGGCAAATAAAATTATTTTAGAACGAAAAATGCAAATATTATTATTCGGTTGCCCTCATTAGCTTAAGTCATATTGGTAAATATAATTCTCTGAAAATACTCTAAGTAACATCATTAAAGTACAATTTAAATGTTATTATAATCAAAAGAGAATAAATCCATTCTCTAACCTAAATTAACACACTAAAACTCATTAACAAAAAAAAAAAGTATTTGTTTCACTGAAGCTTTTCAGACTAAGCTAATTTCCCATGTTTGTTTGTGTCAACAAAAATTAAGAGAAATATCTGTAAATGACAAATTTCATCCCGATTGTCTGAGAGTACAGTGAATATATAACTGATTCTAGGACGATCGGGAAAGCCCATAATTCATCTATGTAAAACTTTGAACAGTCATGTAATTCAAGAAACTTTTCAGAAATAGTGTAAAACTATGTATGACTTTTGACCAATATGTTCAGTTCATATATGTGCATATACATTAGACATTAGGCTTAAAGAATATATTATAAATTGGCTTAGATTAAAAAAATAAGTAAAGAGAAAATTTCCTTTGAAATGAAGCTATTTCAATTTACATCGTCACGATCAACATGTTGATCAGTCATATCATATCTACTTTTTCGTAATTTAAACCGTTGACAAATAAACAAATATAACAAAAAAAGATTAATCACAGAAATAATAAATATCTTCAGGTTTTAATTTTTTTTTGCTGATTACGGTTCGGTCATGTGAAAAACATTTAAATTACTTTTTATTCATTGTCTCTTATTTTCATGAACTTATTACATGTGTATCATATGTAACAGTTATAAATACTCTGGTGTTTTACGGCAGGTCTGAAAGAGGGGTGGTTTGCCTACTCGCACTACCCCACACTCAGCCACCCCAACGCTCTCATGAGTGGTACAACAGACCTTTGCTGCCCTTCACTAGGACACGACGAAGCCCAATGCATACTAATCCGCCATCAAGCTAAATCAGATAACAGTATGAATAATTTCTAGCTCCGAGATTATAACACCCCTAACTTTGTTAAGGCGATGAATTTTAATGAGCCTAAGGGCAAAATAGATTTCAATCAACACTTTTTTTTTCCTCTAACAATTAAAAACACGAGGAAATTATAAAAATTGAATCACATTCAAAGAAATTATCGCTCTCATATTTTTAAAAGAAAGAAAAATAAAATTTTTTATACATAAGCCCACTTATGTCAATAAAACAACATATACATCGAATCAATTTGTATTTGTTCAATTAAAGGGTTAAGCAACTATTAAAAACTTTCTAATATCATTTTTCTTTAGTCAATAGTTAATTACCTATTTCATTAATATTGCAAAACTTCACTTGAAATTGAGTCAACCCAAAATATTTTACTTGAGTTATTGAAATTCATATTAAAATGCCAAGTAACTTATTTGTAATAGAATAGAGAAAACTAAACTAAATATTATTCTCGCTTTATCGAAAAAACGTTTTGTACTCTTACCTGATATTTCAGCTTTCCCCCCCCCCCCAGTCCACCTAACATGGTATATAATAAACTCATCATGTATTTTAATTTTTAAAAGCGATATTTAACATTTCATTATGAAAATAAATTAATGCTGCTTTTAGACCCTAAAATTTGGAGCAGGAGTATAAACGAATTCCCCCACCTAATAGTTCAGTTTCCCTGTGTAACTTTAAAATTATTTATTTTCTTTTATGAATTGACGTATCTGTGTTGAATTTCATTATTCACTCAAACTAAATATTACTTCATGGTTCATCGAAAAAACTGTAAGTACTCACACTTGACATTTTTGGTTATCTCCAAGAGTCAGACACAAAATACTTACTAAAAGTACGGATCAAGTAGCAGAAATAAAAATATAAAGAAATAAAAAAATATGTTGGGGCTCTTTTAATCACTGCCTTGCAATTTCATATATTTGTAAGAGTCAAATATCGAATATAATTCTTATAATGCCTATAGGTATAATCGCAATAATCATATAACACCATATATTATATTTAATATTAATCATATAAGACCATATATTAATAT
>KZ807683.1:172373-182838 GCA_000696205.2 Oncopeltus fasciatus | reverse complement strand
GATATTCCACAATACTCTATTTTACATTGATTTCATATATGTATATATATATATATAAGTGGTGAATATCATTTTATCTTTATTTCAACTTAAATAGAATTATCAGGACAAACAAAACGAAATATACATAAATAAATTGTAACAGACAACGATGATAAGCCCTAAAACAGTCAAATACTTTAATTTTTCATCTCTTTTTTTATAAACTTTTGGCAAATAAAATTAAATGGCTACATCACACTTTGCATTCTATGTAATATATTCCACTCACAGCGATTAATATTGATTTAAAACAAGATATATCACGTAAGCTTTTTATCGGATTCTCTCTAAGTTTATGTAAATAAATGTAAATAAACACGTATTTTGAAAATGTGTAGCCATTTTCTGTACGTAAAAGTCATAAAAATACATGAAATTAAATATGTCCATACCCTCCCTACCTTATCACCCACCCACTTCTCTTTCCATTTAGGACTTACATGCAAAGCACTTATCCAGTAGAAATGAACCAAGACTTTGCAGAGAAGCAGATGTCTAAATTAGTTTTATTATTTAAATTCAAGAAGTAAAATTTGGATACAAAGATTGCATGCATTCGTTTGTAAATAATCTAAAATTAGAAAAGGTATTTACTTGCAAGTAGAGACCTAGTTGTGTGTGAAGATTATCTCTTTTTCAAAAATATATTTTTCAATGCACTAAACTTTTGACACAAACGATAAATTGTATTTTTTACAATCCATATCAAGTTATACAATTGAACACTTTTTAAAACGTTATTAGAACTTTGTAGTGTAAATATAACTATAATAGAACCAATAGATTGTATTATCAAAATTATCTTTTAATATGCTTTGCAAATAACTTTTGCTTTTGCCACTGTTATTGATTCTTTACTTCTTCACTCACCTGTACATTACAAAGAATCGACGCACTTTAAAGAAATTTCATAAAATCTTATGCAAACAGTCAATTACTTCAGCCTCATTTGCATTTATTGTATTTATAGTTATTGATCCCTTGTCTATTTTACCCTTGATAATTTTTATGAATTCCTATGGAATGTTTTGATTATTTTTTAATTTGTTTTACCTCTTTATCTGTCTACCTTGGCATCCCCTCCACATTCACAAGACGAACTTCCTCATTCTCTTTTTGGCCAGAAGGATAAATCCACTTCGAAGATTCTAATTTAGAATTTTTTTTTTTCTTTTTTAACAAAAAGGTAAGACTTGATCACACTTATATCTTGAGAAAAGGTTATCTGTGAGTGTAATTTAAGAACCTATAAATTTGTTAAATATTATGTATCCAATCTGTTACAAAAGAAGTGCTTAAAAAATTCACAATCATGACCATTATATTAAAATAAGCACTCCTAGATTTATATTTATTATACGAATTATACAAAATATGAATAAATTATTACACATACATTTATTATTCAATTATGTGGAAATATAATTAATTATTTACACATATACAGTCAAGTAGGAATAACACAGCTTATTAGTGCATGGCAGGATTTCCTTTTTTTTGGAGAATAATTGGCTTAGCAAAGCTAAAAATTAAGAACAAGAACAGTTTTTAATATTTCTTCAAACTGTAATAAATGCAGATTTTTATTAATTTTATTAGAAAAAAGCTTCAAACTTGCAATAAAATTATAAATAGTTGTCTTATGATCTTCCGACAAATTTTCTTATTCTTATCTATTTATCTATAAATTTTAGGTATCTTTAATTATAACTATCGATATACTTATAAATTTTAAATATAGCTAAATTACTTCAGTTATTATATGAAGTATAATGTATTCATATTTAATTATATTTTGGTAACCATGTTTTACCTTATCAGGCAGACGCCAGCAAAAAAAGTGCAGAAGGCTTATATACAAGCAAGTATGGAAAAGAACTTCTGAATGATTTTTTAAAATTATTATATTTAATGTATTTACATTTTCTTCTTCCGGGTTGGACCGTGTCAAGTTGTTGATAGTTGCCGAGCTTTCGCACATCCGAATGAATTAATTATCTATTCAGCCCTGAAGAAGCCATCACATGATGTGCGAAAGCTCGGCAACTATCAACAACTTGACACGGTCCAACCCGAAAGAAGAAACTGTAAATACCTCTGACGACCATGGAAGCCAACGTGAACATATTATATTAAATGTTATTAAAAATATATATGAAGATAAATATTAATATATTTGTACTAATATAATGTTTATTTTAATGATAATCAAGTAATAGTTTTTATATATTCAATTACACTTTAGGTTAGAATTTAAAATACCAAAAATACATAATAATACTGAAGAAAAAAGTTTGAAGCTTTTTAAGACATATCATTGCACCACTATAAATGGTGCTTAAAGATGCATGCGTCTTTTGTTCTTTATAGATGATATTTTGTAGCGAACTGTTATTTTATTTAAATAGAAATTGTGGATGTATTAATCATCATATATTAGGTTACTCATTTGGGATTCTTTAAATAATTTCCTCTAGTATAATTATTATTAGTTGAAAAATAATAAATCTCTTGTATATTTATATCTAAATTTCTTTCTGAAGTTGTTAAATTTAATTATAAGATTTGTTAATCAGGATTTTTAGATACTAGGCTATCATAGATGATTCTTCTAAAAATTTAGCACTCCATTTTCATTGCCCTTTGGTAGCTTTTGTAATTTAGTTACAATTTTAATAAAAACAATATTATCATTATCATTTGTAACATTAAGCTCTGCTACAAATCAATAGACAGGAAAAGTTCATATAAATATGAAGGAAGATAATAAATAATATTTGTATCAAAACATTGTGTAGTAAACGTTGTAAAAGCTGGCTTTTTAAAAAAGAAATTTAAATAAATAGTACATATAATCCAAACAACTGCTTCATTGAGTAAGAATTATTTACAAGAATATTTTTATTGTTCAGTAAAATACCAAAGGATATTACAACTCAATCGAATTAAATCATTATTTACAGTTCTTCAGGTTGTTATCTTTCATGAATGGAATATTTCTGTTATTTTTATGTTTCTGTTCAGAAATAATATGCAATTTTTAGAGCTGAATTATCAGTATAGTTTTAACGGTGAATATTATATATTTTAACGAAGAATATTAAATAATATTTAAACAATTAATGAGAGGGAATAGAATAAAAAATTTAACTGTCCCAGCCAGGAATCGAACCTGGATCTCCTGCTATCCGGGCCGGTGCACTTGCCAATTGTGCTACCAGGACGCGCCAGGCATCTCATTCAATTACCTCTACATTGGCGAGAGCCTAACCTACGAGAAAGACAAGAACTTCGTCTTACACTCGAAGGAGCTGACATTGTCAATTGTTCGATTCCTGGCTGGGAGAGTTAGATTTTTTATTCTATTCCCTCTCATTAATTGTTTAAAATTTACGTGGGATAAAAAACCACAACCAAATAAAATATTTAATATTAAATAACATTTTAACGGTGAATATAACAATCGTCATGAATAAACAAATTCAAGGACCGCGGAATGTCATCCCTCCAAACTCATCCCCTCCCTTTTATTGACTCAAACGTCAAAATAAAATGCATATATTTGTATGTGTCTGTTTGTCTGCCAATCCCGATCTGACTGCCCCTGTCTGTCTGTCTGTCTAGTTGTTGTCACTGATACGGCTGCAGCATTTAGCCCCAGGGGAAGCGGGGAGTAAATGTCCCTCACCATGTCTCATTAGGGGGTGGGGGGGGGAGGGGTTAATTGAGAGATCAGAGGTTCTATTAGTTATATCCATATACAGTGCATGACAAACTGAATTCTAAATATGACTTAAAGTGCCCCCGTTAACAGGATCCAACAAAAAAAGCAATAGATTTTTAAAATAAAAAAGGAATTTATATCAAGATTAATTGAAAAGAGTAATATGGCATTGGTAATTTTACTGAGCACTGCATTTTTCTACATTTCTTTTCTAGTTTTTTATTACATCATACGAGATTTATTATTATTAGCAGATGGGGAAATCAAGCTATTCAACGTGATAGTTTGACCACCATCCCTTTCCGTTGACCAACAACTTGGTATCATAACGCAAAATTTAAACAAATCTTCACCGATCCTCGTTTGAAATGTATATGCATATTAATGATACAAAATTCGATATTAAAGCTCGATTTTTCAACCGCTATAATGAGAATTATTAAAAACCAGGAAGGTAATAAGGGGGTTTATGGAGAGTCCGAACTTTTAAAACAACAATATCTTCGTCATTATTAGCGTAAAAAAAATTATAAAACAGGATTGGTATATTATATGTATTTATATTTATATAAATTTATAAGAAAAATGCATATTAAAAAAGTTAATTGGGGCGCCGTGATAGCTCATAGGATCCGTTCGGTCTCGCAATCCTGGCGCTGCGGGTTCGAATCCCGCCCTGGGCAATCTTTTATTTATAATTAAAAGCTTGTCCNTCTTTTATTTATAATATAGAAGCTTGTCCTGAGCCATGGGTGTTTAAAATGGGGTGGCAACTAGTAGATAGCCCCTTCCTCCATGACCCTAAGTGGTTGAATGGAAGGCTAACACTTAATAAAAATAAAAATAAAGTTAATTAAGAATTTTTTTTTCCAGTGTTTGGAGTGGCCACTAATTTTTAAATGTAGAATGCAAAATCGGTATTTAGTTTTTCCGTTTGATGTCCTTAAAAATAATTAAATTTTGGCTGAAATCGAATGAGGAGGATTTGCAATTTTGTTGTTGCTATTTCAGTTAAGAAAAATTTTAGAGTACATTATTGGTGTAAAATGTAACACTTAAACATTCTTGCTCTATAAAATTAATTAACATAAAGGAAGACATATATATATATACAATGGGTAAGCGCTTTTTCCACTTCATCTTCCCAGTAAGTCTAGAGTAAACTTTAGTGGACATACATTTATTACACTCATTGCTCACTGTGGATTTTAAATTAAATTTCGACATTTACTATTATTTATATCCTTCTTTAATAAAGCATTTCAAATCTGTTTAATTTACGCAGCTCGAACGTGATAGACTTTTAGCTACCACACGTGTGATTTTCGCTGTCCTGAGCATGCAGGTGTTGCAGGAATCACGTTAGGTAGGGGATGTACCCTGAGCATAGCTCCCATTCAATTCCCCTGTTATCCTGGGCCCTAAACCTCCATTTTAGTTACAATATGGCGGCCGGGCTAACTCCAGGCTAATCACTGTCTGAAATATAGGCCGAGCTAAGCGGCCTACTTAATTTCCTTGCGTTTATCAATGGGGCCATGCCCAGAGGGCCTGTAGACAGGGATTCAGTGAAATATCTCTTACTGGGGGAGAGTGGGTTCATGCAGAAATAAGCCTACTAATGAAGACATGATCAATCGTCAATAGGGCCAAGACTAATACTTCAGGCATTGCATTAATCGTAATCCCTCTCACTACAAAAATTACAATATTCTTGGTACAATACCTACTAGGTAATTCATTCAAGCTTGAAATAACACCTTCCTGAATAATTTATTCTGAAATACCTTAGGCCTATCCTACCTGGTCACCTTTAAAATCAGTTGACATTTACGAGAACAGCCTGCTTACAACTAAAATATCATAATAAAATAGGACAAAGAATTGTTCTCTCTTTCCCATTCTTATCAGTTTGCTCTTTAAGAAAAACTTTTCTAAAAAGAATAATTTATCCATTATAAATAAATCCCTCCCATCTAATTGACAGATGACTTGACTTGAGTTTTGCTTTTATCTTCTTGACTCATTGTCGAAATTTTCTTTTCAAAATTCAATACGTGTACTTTTATCGTAGGTTAGAGATTGTTCACAGCATTTAGAAAATAATAGCTAAATCATGCGGCATTTCGACCACAGCCATTATGTATAAATGGAGTTGTATATTAAATATATAGTGACACTGTTTAATATAATACATATAAGTTTATTTATGAAAGAAAAGACACTACTTGACAATACTCTATGCCATTAAAAAAACACTGGCCGGGTTGTCCACAATATAAATAACAATAACTTATAAATTGACCTAATTTACAATACATACAAACCTTGAGATCTAATAACAGAAATTATTTTCAAGTGATACTTAGACTTAAGAATTTTATTAAACTTTTGGTTTGAAGATTCCTCGATCCTATATACCTATTAAACGCTTCTCAAATTGAGATTTTGATCTCGACTGGGGCTAGATTTGGGCTGTAAGAAGGATGGTTGATTAAATCAAAGCACAAGGTGTCAATCATAGCCATCTCATTACGAGAAGGAAGAAAGACTGAGTTTGTCATTGAGCAATATCTTACCGACGAGAGTAAGGTTTACACGATTATGAGTGTTCGTGTAAATATATTCATTATACACTTTCATCCTGAACAAAATTCATTCCCTCGGATGCTGACAAATTGGCTTAGCTTACGCAGATTCCTGCTCGAAAGATTTTATTTCCCTTTCCCAAAATGACTCACTTCTCTTTGATATTCATTCTTGCTGGCCCTTATTAAGAGAATAAGGGTTGAAAAGTAGGGATCAGAGTACTTCCCCACCCTTCCCGAGTCCTTCAAAGCCACCCTTTCGGGCAGATTTGTTGTTGTTCTTCTTCGAAATATTATCTCCCACTACTTCTTCATTAAGCTCAACAACTTCCTCAATTTCACTAACTTCCTTCGACATCTTCAAGAACCTCCCTAATTCTTCATTAAGATGTTTCTCAGAGTTCCTTTTATTTTTCTTATATCTCACCCTTCTCAAGTTAGCGGTCTTAATAAATTCTGATCCAGGTTTCCTGGAGAACTCTATTGGAGAAGGTCTTCAATAAGCAGAAGTTCGAAAATTTATCTTTCAAAAATTACTTTCTTATCTTAAGATATTCCACAATACTCTATTTTACATTGATTTCCTTCATCAAATTAACCTTTTTTGTTGATTAACCTCGAAGAAGACAAAAATTTTCCGACTTAGAGGAGAAATGAACACTCTTAAGAACTTGTAATAAAATGACTAAATGCCGAATTTCATTTCTGTATTTATATTTTAAAAATATGGGAGAGAACACTGAAAATTTCGTTCTTAAATATCTTTATTTTTCTTTGTTTGTTCTAATTTGTTCTTACTTGTTTGTTTTTTTGTTTTTTTAAATTTTATATAAATAATTTTTTTAACACTGATAAAAACAAAAATATTAATATTTTAAATTGAAAAGATGCTAACAATAAGAAAATTGATGTACTAAGTATCATAAATAAATTAAGAGTGTGGAGGGCTTCTTCCATCCACGCTTTCCGACTTCTCTAAAGTCAGTCTTGTTGTTCTCAACCTAACGTTTATCGTTTTCCCCCACTCTTAAAATAAAATATGGCATTTACTGGCATCTTCCTGCAGGATGGTTTGCAGAAACCAATGAAGACGGATAATAGAAGGTATGATACGTAATTTATTGTTATCTGTGTCCAACTTAAATGAAACGTGTTTAATTTACGCAGCTCCTGCGTGAAGGACTTTTAATTAAATCAGTCTGTTGCTTTAAATTCGTAGTCAATGGAAACGAAATGTTACCTCTCCATAAAATCTGGTGTGTGTGTGTGTGTGTGTGTGTGTGTGTGTGTGTGTGTGCGTCCATAATCCGAGGTTTCAATGATCATGAATTGTTTTCTACGAATTGAATATAAACATTCCATGATCATTCTTGCAGCTAAGCTTCATTAATTTTCAGCCATTAAAATTAAAATATTTTTAATTTTAATTGTTATTTATATTTCATGATTAATATGAAAACATAAAATTTGATCTAGTAGAAAATTGTCTGGACGCTTGTATGTTTTTTCTTGGGTATTCTTAGTTTTTTGATATTTCATACACTCCCAAAACTATCAATACATTTCCAAGCTTCATATTTATTTCATATCAAACACTGTATCATACGTGTGGTGAGGGCATGAAAATGACATTTCATGAGAAATATCAGTGTATTTATTTAACGTACCTGAAGGACTGTATAAATATACAACTTTTGTGTTTATTTATGTTTATATTATTATTGTAAATGTTATCTCAGATTTAGAGTGTTGTGGTGATGGCAGGGAATCGGCAGTTTATTCAGCGCCCTCAAAGTGGTCCGGCTGCTGAGGCTCGGGCGAGTTGTGAGGAAGCTGGACCGCTATCTGGAGTATGGAGCGGCCATGCTCATCCTTCTGCTCTGCTTCTACATGCTGGTCGCCCATTGGCTGGCTTGCATCTGGTACTCCATAGGTGAGCACCAATGAGAATCCTACATTGCCATTAGCATAGGAAGCCAGCCGACAGGTAAATATCGCCTAGCTTGAAAAAAATATTCACTCCCGTTGCCATAAATTAAATATTTAAATAACTATATAATTATAGCCGCTATGTGGAAATGATTCAGCACTATAGAATCAATGAAATTAGTGGACTGGAGGTAATTGAAGGTTTAATAGACAGTAGAGGAAATAAATATAACTTTATATTAATAAAGAAATAAAAATATCTTACAATTGTAAGTAGTTAATGAGTCAAATTTTTTTTCGAAATTTAAGTGGCCTGAGCTTAGATAACTGTGAGGTTCTGAAATCATACTTTATTTTAGAAATACCGGGGGAGTTGAAGGTTTGTTCTGATGAATGAATCAAAAGAAATTTATTTTCCAATATGAAGTTACATGTGCCATCATGAGGTCCTATATGGGGAAAGACTGTAAAAAAATATATTTTAACTTAAATAATATCTTAATAACATATCTTAAATTAAGTGTATATTCTGAAATGTTTCATTATTCGCTTCTCTCTCCTCTTTCCAGAAAAGGATACTACTTCCTTACGCATTCCTAATGTTCAATCACTGACCTGGAACTGATAGAGAAGTGTAAAAAGAGAACAGCGTACACGGAGTACGCAGTACCCTTTTCCTGGGGGTGGTAGTTTCTGTGTAGCCTCAAAAGATGGATAGCCTTAGTAACTTAATTTTTCAAAGTTTCCTGACTAGTACAGCTAAGATTATTATTTTTATTTTTTTTTTTGTTGATTGAATGAGATATTTGAAGAAGGGCCAATAAATTTAAAATATCCTTAATGCTGGTTAACTTACCACTATTTGAGTAGGAGTAGCATAGCTACTAGGCTTTTGAAACTACCCTACACAGAACTAATCCGGTTCTGTAACAACTCCACACCAACACCTTTTGAATTACCTCATTTTAACGAGTCCCTTTAAGTAATTCTGTCTTTAGTTGAGGGTTTTCCTGTAGTACTTCAGCTGGATCATTTCATGCCACAGTCTGGTGGTGGTAACAAACAGCATTTCCCTGTTCAGCGCCGAAGAAGAAAAAAAAAAACGAGAAGGAACTGATAAGGTTGGCGTGTTAAGATTCGGGCGGGAAATCGCTGGCCCTATCACATGTAGGAGCGGGAACCTACTTAACGGCACAATCTACTTCTCTACGGCTAAATCGAACTACGCCAGCCCAATCCACGCGATTCCTTCATTACCAGTCCTAAGTCACTTTCTTACTGATAAGGAATTTTTTTTTTCCAGCAGAATGTCCTGGGGGAGATGCAGATTTATTGTGCCTTCTACAGCCATACTTTTTTAGGCCAGTCATAAAAAAACTAATAGCTTAGTGAAAAATTAAATCTGAATTAAGTTGAGTTAAATAATGGTTATTATGAGGATAATGATTGTTATATAATAGCATAAATAAGGATTGTTATTTCTGCTATAATACAGATTAAAATTCAGTACTTCATATGAATTTTAAAGTCACTAGGCTATAAGGATAACTTTAATTTACAAATCTAACAATTTGTATGCAGCCTTAAGAGATTCGGAAAGAATGCAGCTAGCTATTCAGCTCTATCTAATGGCACATTTTTTTTTTAAATACTTTCGATATTTACTTAGATTCTATCTACTAAATACCGAAAATGATATAATATGATAAATTATGAATATATATATATATTGTAATGGGCTACGGGTCACTAGCAATATTTAAATACAGATGTAAGTTGAAGGAAGATGACAGATAAGAATAGAATATTTTTTGATTTTTGAATGTAGGAGTATGAAAGTAGTTTGAGAACCTTCAGATTCTGGGTAGAGGCTAATTCAATTGACCACCTGCGCTTGCTCTAGGGCTTGGACACTTAATGAGAGGAGTAACTTAATTTAGGCAGGGAATGGCGCGATTTCCTGTCTGTGTGTGTGTGTGTGTCTCTATAAGCTCTGTCTATTATATTCAGACACAGAGACACAGACACTGTTATGACAGACACAGAGCCAGAAGAAGGAACGACTCTCTGTCTCCAGTCAGTGTCAGATCGCGTTTCGGTGTGGTCGTGTCGCTCGCTCTCTATGCCTCTGCCGTGGTGACAGTCACAGTAATAAACAGGTATGTTCATTTATTATTACTTT